>SNQJ01S0007060.1:71055-144232 GCA_010110895.2 Picea sitchensis
AGGAGACTAAGAGGTATAATTACAACTAATGGCCTAAAGCCGACATAAATAAAATAACATTACTAATATAATATGCCCCAATTAAGGGGTAATGAGCCAATATTAGGGCTTAACAAATTTTTTGTTGGTTAAAACACATATGAGATTTTGAGTTTTCGCCCAACGCAGGTTGAGTTTTCACGCAGTGCAAAATTTCCACAGGTGAACCAAAGGATACCTGCGGAAATCGACAATATCCGCAGGTCCCGATACAGTCCACCTGCGGCAGTGCCTGTGCACACCTACCGGCCTAAAAAACAACTCAAAAACTATTTTTATTTATTTTTCCTAAAACCAAATGTGTTAATGGTATTTTGAGTGTTGTATTTTTTCACAGATGAATGATCTAAGAGATCGAACGATGAAATATAGATACTTTTTTGAATTTGTTTTTATATTCGTCACATGTACAAATACTTTTTAGGTTTTTTAGGAAAAACCTCAAGCTTGGTCTTTGTTCGTTCTCGTGCTCGAAAATCAATGAGAACGAAACCGAGTATACTTTTTTCATCTTTTCGTACTCGTCATGGTAACACAAAAAGGGAAACTCATGGAGTGTCCTTTAAGATCTTTTCACGCTCCATAAAAATGAAAATATTTTCGAGCGACCTTGCTCTTTTCATGCTCATAAAAGTATTTGAAGAAAACGTTCGATGGGCAGTAGGTTATCACTTTTTTGGTCTCATCAAACTAATTTATGAAAAAAGAGTTGGGAGAATTCTCTTTAAGTTTTTTTCAAACTCTCAAACCATGAAAAACCCCTGAATTTTCTATCTTTGGACTCGTTAAAAAAACATCGAAAGACCCATATGGGACCAAACCAATCCTTCTTAGGGTTCGTTAAACATACTCTGAGGGACTCATATGAAGGATGAGCTTACATCAACAAGAATATGTTATCCTCCTCAAGATTGCATAAAAATAAATACGTACTCGCCAGAAATGGTGGGGGAAATTTTGGGAAAGAATGATTCTATGTATTTGTGTTAGTGGTAGTAATAGTCACTCTTGAACATGACACCCCCTTTATCATTATATCTAGGTTGGGAAATCCATTTGTCTCTCATCTGAATTTCTGCAAGTTCATATCTTGGGTCATCCTTAAGTCAATGCTGCCAAGACCATTGTCATGTCATTCATATGTTCAAGAGAAGTCCAAGAAAGCCCTCTATCGAGTCGACCATTTGCAATTGTCAATTCCTACCATGTTGGCCTTCCTTGTGTTAGTTTCAAATCATTTTCATACTTTGGTATACCCTAAATCTGTTACTTATTTCATGTCATTGATGGGGGATACATCAAGGCCCTCCTGTGACAAGTCTTTTCTTGTCAACTTCAACTCATCATCCGGGAAAAAGACTTAGAAATAATTTAGTACCTTAGAGCCTTCATGCCTCAATGACATGTTTCTTTGCTTTCGACAGTGGATTCACATCATTGGTCTTTGATTGAGAGATTCCATCGAGTGTTCAACTTCAGCTAATTTATTCACATTCATTGGATTGTACTAAGGTACCTTGGGATTCATTGACATCAATGGTGATTTCCCTTGAACTTTTTAACGGTTTTCATCAATGACCAGTAATAAAGTGGTTTCTACCATGTTCGACTTCAACACCAGTAATCACATGGCTAGATTCGTACTTATGAACGACGGGATTGAAGACCCTGGATCTCATCATTTTGGTCCAGGTTGCGATGGAGTATTTATGATTTGTATTTGACACATAGATCCACTTTGTATACCTCGTGGCTATGTCCGAATTTGAGCTTTCTAGTACATAGATCCACAGTGTATTCCTGGTGGCTATGTATCATTCTAATGACATGGATCCACGGTTTATGATTGTTGGCCATGACTGACATTTATGATTTAAATCACTTGTCATCTGAGCATGGGAATGCCTACCTCATAAATGGTATAATATTGCACAAATGCTTGATTGTTTGCAGATTCCTGATTGGTGCACTCCTTGTTCTCGACACACACACACATTTTAAAAATTATTTCAGTTGTCACAAGTTCCAGACTCATACTTTGGGGGGAATTCTATTACACATTATTTTGGTCACCCTGATGATGATTTTACAAGCATGTGTTCAAGCTCTCAAAAGTATATTTTGCATGAGAAAAGTAACTAATTTCTTCCTCTACAAAACTGGTTTTTAGAAGGATGTCACAGGCTGCATGTAGTACACAGTGCGAAAATGATTGATTTCCACAGCCTACTCTATAGTTGGCTCGAGGGGTTTTTGCAGGCTGCTATATAGGCAGGGTGTGATGGCGTTTGAAAGCTAAATAAAGGATGAAGTTCACTAAGATTCTATAAGGGGATCTTCTAGAATGTGAGGTGGCATCTGTATGGTTGGGATCCTACTGGCTTCTCTGATTTGGTGGGATCATCCTAATCTCTTTAACCACTTCTCCTTCTCCTATATAATCATGGGTTTCTCATGGAAAAGGTTAAGCAAGATTAAGCAAGGAATTGATGAAATAATAGGCTGAAGACTGTGTGAGGAATCTTGTTTCAATCGATGCTTGAGGTATCCATTTTTCCAACAAGATTTCATGGATCATCTTCATGCAAATTCAGATCCAGTGTGTGTGTGTTGGAACAAAGGACCACTGAAAGGGAACTTGCGACATCAAGGTAGTTTGGTTGTATCTTCCACTTTTACTTAATATAATATGGTGACATGTTTCTTTCCCATAAAATCATTCTCATTTTATTACATGACTCTTTGATCACATGTTTAGGTTTTCATTGAATCTACTATTGTTGCTTTCAGTACTTTGGTTGGTTTGTGTCATTGCAAATATGATTTCACAAGATCCCCAGAACGAATTAGCAAGGACAACAAAGATATAAGGAACCGATATTCAAAGGTATGTCATTCATTCCTTCTTTGGTAGTAAATTCAATGATTGTAACTTAAGGAAAGCATCATGTCCCATCTTTTTTTGTTATATATCCAGGTGGATCTAGGGAGATTACTTTATGTCTTCATTCACTGATTTATCCAATAATAGAGGGATTTTCATAGGAAGGGAAGACAATAGAAGCCCTGTCTCCTCAACAAAAAATTCCTCGGAGGAGGGGCAGGCCGAGGAAGAACAAGGAAGTTGTGGAAGCTCGATTTTTAGAAGAACTGTGTGCCATATCAGTGGCTGAAGAACTACTCATGCACTCCATCTAGCTAGAGCCTACTGGAGGATCGAGCTGCAAAGGCAGGAGCAAAAAAAGGAAAGTGGATATCACAGGGGTGAATGATCAAGATCCATCTCAACAATTAAAGCAGGAAAATTTGGCTATCATTGAACTATATGAGCAAAACATGGAGCTGAGGCGATAGCTAACGACAAAGACTATGGAAGCGTCAGTAGCGCAGGGTCATCAAGGGAACGTGGCATGGCTAAAAATACAACTCAGAGAGGTACAAGACACCATTTTACAGCTGCGAGAATCACAAAGACTGACAAAAGAAAGGCATATGAACCATTCTAGAGAGTGTGAAGCAATCAAGAAGGAAGCCCACGTAGCTCTCGCAAGCACGCAAAAAAAACAAGTCTAGCTAGTGCTCATCTTTGCATCTTGAAACATAAGACAAATCTTAGAAGTTTTGAAGGACACGTTTCTCCAAAGAACTCTACCATTTTGAGAACGACCATGAAAATCAAACAACCACTTGTTGTGCACATTTTTCCAATAAATGAGCATGCAATAGAAATCAAATCCATCATAGCAAATAAAAAGTTCCTGACAGACACCTATTCATTTAGATACCTGATAAAAGGGATACACTGACACATCTTTTCTTCATATCGAGACCTGATTGATGATCATACCCTCATGGCAAATTTGTGAACAGTCATAGGTAAACAGACACGATTATTGTCTATTTTTGGAAAGCACCATGTGAAGACTCTCCAACGCATGCTATTCAGTTTTCCTAGTTTTAGGGTTAGTAGTTAGAAAGAAGGGTAGCCCAAGAGGCACCCTCGTTTATATATTCCATATTTTCGATATAAGCCAGGTTGGTTGGAAAAAATTGGTAGACGACAACTATTGTATGAAATTTGAGTCTTTTTGACTGAAACTTAATGCAAAGGTCTTGTAGCTTGATGAAAAGATTCTAGTTGTAGAAATTGGATGTATTGTGTTTCTTTATTTGCATATGTTCTTTCTGTCACCTTTACTCATATCTTTTTCTGTCTATTTTGGAACAAATTTTCGAACCTGTGGATTAGCTGCGCAATGCCCCTTGTTCGCGCCACTTAGACAAAATGTTTTATTCTAAAAAGTTAACTCAGAATTCCCCTGCAGTGGTGCCTCGAGTTACTTCCTGTTTTTTCTCCCCCCACACATTATTATTTTACATTGAAGACTCTTTCTCACCTATCCTTCTCCTCTCAAGTTTCAGTGACTGAGTCATTTGTCTCCTTCATTTCCTCAGGTCGACTACATATCCCAAGTCTCACTTTATTGCACCAATATAACTAGAACCCGGTCGATCAAAGGTGTTAAATCTAGCCACTATTTCCAAAGCCATATCTCGCGCAGAGACCATGCCTTCTAAGAGAGCCCTCTCAAAATCTAAAAGGATAGTTTTGGGTCTCAAAGTTGTTTGAAAAAGTTACCTTCATCATCTGTTTATCATCCAAATAGATTTACAGAGTGCTTACAAATTATTTGATTGTTTTATTCTTAATGACTATTCCTGTTGCAAGGCAGCCCAATATTGAGCACGATCTTCAAGATCATACCAACATTGCTTTGAATATATTTAATACCATCTTATAAACTGCCAACACCCGCGTTGAGCTTAACCATTCTTGGGCAACAATTGAACGAGATATTAGTGCTCAAGAACAATTGGAAGCTAGACATAGACAACCCATAAATCAATAGTAACCTTGATTCTTTAGTTTTGGCCTCTCTTTCATCTCCTTAGATTCTTGCACTTCTAGAATAATAAGAGGATTGTCACTTGAAATCAATCCTATTGTTGAAATAGGAAGAAGAAATGTTGTTTTATATTCCTAACAAATTACTTTAAGGAGAACTTTATCTGATTCACCCAGTTCGTCTTTCTTCCCCACATATATCATCCACAGGATGGCATCTAGTGGTGGCTCTGGTAGCACTGGAAGTGCTCCATCTTCTCAATATTCATCGTCATCGGCAATTGGTAGCTTGTATATCCACCATATCCCTATACAATATACCAAAAACCCCACCAAATTCATTAAAAAATATGGGCTTTTTAAGTTCGAAGAAGATGCCACAACTACCCCATGGAATGTGTCCTCTCCTCTTAACCTAGCACCTGCTACTCGTCTACTTCTAAAGTTTAAAGAGAACCTGCCTAAGTTTTCAGGAAATAATACTGTCAGTACAAATGAACACCTGGTGTCATTTTCTAATGCTTGTCATAACATAGGGGCCAATGACAATGACACTTGCATGTGCTTCTTCATCAATTCCTTGGAAGGAAATGTTGCAGTCGATTTCGTTGACCTTCCTCCTAGGATTCTATATACTTCGGAGGATTTAATCTAATGGTTTCGATCCAATTATGGACAATCCAAAAGCCCCATCGAGAAGTTAAGGGAATACAATAACATCACCTATAAGGATGGTGAGACCATCAAGTCTTTCAACTTGCATTTCACCAAGTTATACAATAAAATCCCCGAGCTTATCCACCCTCAGAACCAATTTTATTTCATGCATTACTACAATGAATTGTCTTCCCCATACCATCATAGGCTTGAGGAAAAAACCATTGATAGTCTTGTTTCGGCTCTGCATGCTTGTTCAGAGTATGAAGAACAACTTGAAAGAACTAGTCTTCCCCAGGGATAATCGATTAGATAGACAGACATGTTCGCTCTCTTACAACTGGTACAAGATATGAATAATTGTATGATATCATTTGAGAGGAAGGTTACTATCTCCCCTATCACCCCCAAATCTTCATCCTCTTCTACACCCCCCTTTAGAAATCCGATTGAGAATAATTTTTAGCCTAAACCTATCCTACCTCGGAGTTGGTGTAACTTTTGCGAGGAAACAACATGTGAGGTAAAGAAGAGTGCCAGAGATAAGATCTTTGGTAAAAGTCCAAAAATTACTATCATTGTTTGATATTTTTCATATCCATAGGATGTCATGGTCATGAACACGAGGAACACGGCTTATACTCCCAAGGGAAAATTTGATCCTCCCCACAGTTCTTATATCCTGAGATTGTCCTCAACTGCTGCTACTCTCCAGGTTCCTAAAGTTCCTAAGAGTCAAGGAATCGCTCCCCCTCTCCCCTCTTCCAAACACAATATATTGATAATTTGGCCAACATCAAAGCAGATGAAACCCTCCTAGACATGGTTTTCATCCCTGAACAATAGATGCATCTGAAAAACTTCATGGAAGGAAAATCTTCCATTGTAGCCAATATTTCTAAAGAGGTAAACGAAGAGGAATCTTATGTAAATAAAGTAGGTGTACATAACTTTAGATACCCTATAAAAAATCCCCCTTTTAATATTTCTGTAAAGATTATGGATAAGTTTTCCCATTGTTTCCTCATTGATGGTGGTTCGGGCCCAAGTGTGATGTCGAAGATTATTATGGAAGACATAGGCTTGTCTTGTACAAATGAAAACTCCAGAAGCATGCTTTCCTATAATAGTCTATAACAAACAACCATAGGCGAGATTAAGGATGTGACCTTGGTTTTATGCACTCATTCGGAGATAGGAACAACCCTAAACATTAAGATAATTGATATGCCTGTAAGAAATTACTCAATTATCTTGGGAATGGATTGGAAAGCCTTAACAGGTGGATACCTCTCACTCGACGAGACACATTTATCTATTCCTCAGAATGGTAAGAACATTATAGTCCTTAGAGAGGGAAGAATTTCACCCTACATAGAGAGTGTTCCACAATCTAGCGTAAACCATATCGAAGAGGACCTAGGAGTGTATTCCATATTTGTTGAAGAGGATAATATCACTTTGGAAAGAATGGATTTATATGATGATATGTGTCATATGCACTTTGATTGTTCACGCTCTAATGAAGTTAATGGGGCTAGAATTATCTTGGTTTCCCCTGCAGGAAAAATTCATAATCTATCTTACAAGTTAGAGTTTGTCTGTACAAACAATTTCACTAAGTTTGAAGCTTTATTATTAGGCATTGAAAACACCCTTAATCTTGGTTGTGGTCACCTTTCAGTTTTCCGATATTATGAACTTGTTGTGAACTTGATATGAAAAATGTGCCCTCCTAGCAACAAGTTGATTGAACAATAATCCAAAACTGTTTGGGTGCTTATCTCGAACCTTTTATCCTTTAACATCACTCATGTTAAGAGGGAGTTGAAATCAATGGTTGGTCGGTTAGCCATATTTGCAACTTCTCCTAATCAACAACTTTTTCCTCATAGGCCTGATTGTTCTTTTCAATCTTTATATCATCCATATATCCATAGAAATGTAGAAACTTGGAAGGACCTCCCTAACAATGATAGTATTTGTGCTTTCATTCAATATGAACCTATTAAGCCCGAGGAAATTATTTCCATAGAAAAAAATATTATTCCCGAGATCTTGACTCCTCTTGACGGTTCATTTTCATTGAGTGTTGTAGGAAATAAAGAAAAAAAAGAAGAGGAGTTACGAATGAAGGTGGGTGAAACCATCTCCTCAAACATTGGGGAACTCGAATCTTCAAAGAACGATAACATAGATACCCATTGTTCTGATAATGAAAAAATGAAGTTTGCCAAGCTACTTGGTGGATTTCGAAAGGTTTCTACTTGGCCTTATAAGGATCTTCGTGGTTTTGATCCTGGTCTTTTACAAAATGTTATTCCCATCAAGGAAGGCATGAAACCATCTAGGAAAAAACAAGGACTTGTTAACTCTGCACTTAAAGCAACTTTTCAAAGGGAGTTGGAGAATTTCTTAAGGGCTGGGATTATTTTTGAGTCCACCTTGAATGGGTTTCCAACTAGGTAGTTGTTTCAAAGACCACTGATCATATTAGAACTTGCATTAATTTTCAAATATTCAGGAAAGCTATTATGAGAAATCATTTTCCTCTCAGTATGGAAATGGTTTTGCAGCAGATTGTAGAGTCACATTTAGGTCCCTTACTCAACAGTTTGTCTGGTTGCAAGAAAATCAAGGTAAAAGGGGAAGCTTCTCACAAAACCACTCTTATTACTTATTGGGGTACCATGTCTTACCAATGTCGGCTTTATATCTTACTTGATACAAGTACTTTTTTTAAAATACCTATGCATGTGACTCTCGATGAATTGGTTAGTCTCCATCTCTATCTTGATGATCTAATCATGTGCGTCAAGGGACTGATAATTACACAAGAATTCCAAGTGTTGGGTCCTTTCCAAATTGCTTTTTTCTTAGACACTAACTCTTACATTTTAAAGGATTTACAGAAGCAATTGTTTTCCTACAGCGCTAACAACCCTCGCTTGAAATATTGCGAGGGACCAACATGAAAAGTTCTAATGCTATCTGGATTTTCTGTATACAAGAAGCCTAACTCTTCTTTCATTTTTTGTTCTTCTTTTTCTGTTTGACTTCAACTTTTTGAGTTAAAAAATTTTCTTGTTGTCTTCTTCATTTTTGTCTTTTATTGTTGTTGTTTTAATTTCAGCATTGTTACTTCTGTTATGATTTTTGTCCTTATCATCTTTTAGTTAATTTGGTCAAAATAAGATGTTGGATCAATTCTTCCACAGTGACACTCGTGCAAAGAATTGTTAGTCAATAAAAATCAAACTTACATAGTTGTTATGATGCATCCTATGAAGGACACTTGAAATTGTTATATATTTACACTAGTGTCTTGTAAAGAATTGGTTAACTCCTACTTCTTCTTTCCATTTCTTCATCCATTGAGATTTTAAGAGAAAGTCTAAAATTTTTTCTCCTTAAAGTCGAGAGAAAATTCCAGTTGAATGAGTATGCATACAGTGGCAAAAACCCCTCATACTTAACATTTTTCCTTAATTATTCCCAAATTCCTGGTCATATTTCCATTAAATCCACTCACCTCCCCCTGTTGCATAATCTTCCTGATTATTTCTTCTTGACCTGCTATTTTTGGTCCACAAAACCATGAGTTATGAGTTCTAAATCTGTTGAAAACAAATTTCCTTGTGAATTCGCCAGTTTGTTGACAATTGAAACCGTCAACGAAGTTTTTCTCACAGAGTGTTTCTAAATCCTATTATTATAAAAGCTAAATAATACTAGTAGGTGGGACCCCCTTGTAGATTGGAGATCAGGTCTGGTCCTTATTTGATTATTGTGCTCATGTTCGACACTGCTTACATGGTTCATGAGATCTTG
This sequence comes from Picea sitchensis, assembly GCA_010110895.2. Lineage (NCBI taxonomy): Eukaryota > Viridiplantae > Streptophyta > Pinopsida > Pinales > Pinaceae > Picea > Picea sitchensis. Next base: position 80,489 of record SNQJ01S0007060.1, read on the forward strand.
TTTTTATTAGCTATGGATTTGAATTACGAGGTATTGGTTCTTATGTTACTATGACCAATGCTATTCATTTGTACAATTGTTATCTGTTCTTGGGATACCTGCACAACATACATGTTAGTAATAATACATAAAAGGAAGTTGGAAAAAAACAACAACACATACAAGCAATTGGAAATAAATGAAAAGAAATGCAACAAATGCAAAGGGAAGAATTTAAACTATGTTATATGCTATACTATATGCATCGATTTTTTTTGGATTGTTGTTATCCTAGATACTAAGTTAATAGCTATGCGATTTTGTTCTTGAGTTATATAGTTGATATGCAATGGTGATTATGTTATGGCATAAGTTGATGTGGATTGCGCTATTTGGATGATTCGATACATGGTTATTGGATTATATGGTTGATATGTAATATGGTTAAGTTGGAAATGGGAGATATGATGTGGATGGTGCCTTTGACAAGTAATAGATGCAAATTCCAACGCAGGGTTTAATTTAATGGTGTTAATGAAAATCTTGTTGGCATGTACTGATGAGTTAATGAATTTTGGGTGGAGGTGACGTGCATTTACTGTACGTCACCTTTACTCCTTCTGTTGGTCGCCACCCTAGTCGAGTTATTGTTCAAACTTGTTGTTATGGTTATACTCTGATTTCTTACCAGAGAGGGATCGCTCGGGAAACTCATGTTTTAAGGTGTTTGATTATAGGTATGTCATTTTTTGGCCATTCATGAGTCTTCTCTAGTCATGAAATGATTATTGGCTCGGGTGTATTGGTTTGTGCTTTCCTTAATTATTGCAACTGTGTAAAATTGTGATTTTGGAATGAAGCATTGATGGTTCTTTCTACAATAATATTGAATTCATAGTGTTATTGTTCATCCTGGGAGTTAGCAGCCATAAGGGCTCTTTGTTACCTTTGCTGGTTTAGTTGGAGGTTTTTTGTTTGGTCTGGGGTGGCTAGTTGTCCTCATGCATTGGTATCTCTATGTCTAGTCTTTGGATTTTATGGTTTTTTAATGGTTGGAAACTCTTGGTGTCACTACGTCTTGAGCATTGGTTTGTTTCCACCACAAAAGGTTACGTAGTGGGTTATTTTGTTCTTTCTCGGCTCTATCTTCACTTCACCATTGTGGTTGTTTGATTGAGAGCCACGAGGGTTATACCCTGCGTGTGTTAAATATCATTTTTGGTCGAGTTGGAGCCTCACTCCTCTGTTATAGACCTCCTGTCATAGGATTTGTTACCTATCCAGGAATAATTCATGGTTCTCTCTGTGTATGCACTGCTGGTCTCAAAGGTTTTCGCAATTGAAGGGAGTTAGCTCTAGCTTTTCCTGTGTTGGTCACAGAGAAAATCCTTAACTCCACAGGTATGAGGGTTGATAGAGAAGACCGACATGGCCTGTTGGGTTTACCGCTTGCTTATTGTTGGATGATTGTGTATTTTAGACAAAACTGGGTACAGACTCACCCAGTTGGTCTTATGACGATCATGTTGGTTGATATATAGTCACTTCATGTGTTATTAAACTGAATAACCCTGCATTGTTAATTGGGTAGTCCAGATACATAATCGCTCTCCTTCTGTTTGATAACCCGATATTGTTTATTTAAGAAGGTCACAGCCTCGCTCTATGTCGATGCATGGTTTCCACAACATGTTTGGTTGTTTGTTTTATTGGTTGATTGGTTGATACACAACCATGGTATTTTTTCACTAAGGATTATTTGGATGTTTAGCTTGGCATTGGTTACAATTTCTTAATCATGCTCGCACATGCTACATTTGTGTGTGTGGTGTTTCTACACAATGAATAAATGGTCATTCTAATATGATTTATTTTGGGGCCAAATGGTTATTACAACCCAGATGACTATAGAAAATCCATCCATTGTATGCATTTCGATTATGTGATTGCATAAGCCCGAGTTTTACACAACATGGTTGGTTGCAATTTGATCAATTTGAAGCAATATTTTGTTATATCGATAGCTCTTAATGATGGGTTAAGTTAATATTGAGAATATGTGTTTATAAATTTAAAATGGAATTTTTGCATCGTGGTCTTTTTGGGTGGCTTCCCACTGTGTATAATATGGATGTTTTGGGTTCCACACTCGGAGATAGTCATAGAGTTTAGGAACGTCTTTGTTTCATTTCAATTATTGGTTTTATGAAGACAGACATGTTGTTGATACCTCGTCGTGATGGAAAGACCAACATGTTAGAGTCACATTGAATTGGGCTTGTATAGTGACAGAATTACTCTTGCATAACTGAATTATTATATGCATAACATGTTTTGGAATTGTGGCTATTATCTGTCTGTTTAAATGACGATTTGGGTTTTTGCAATTTTAGTCTGGATTATTTGGTTGACTGCCATTATGTATGTTTAAGGAATGTCATGCATTTTAAAAGATAAGAACATTTACAGTGACAATATAACTTCACTGCAATTTTTGAAACACGACTTTGGGCGTATTTGATGATTGAAGAAATGTGTGGGCATTGGTTGTATTTGATGATTAGTAGAGTGGAAATGGTTACTATTATACATTTTAGAATTTTTATAAGATACAAATTAGTAAATGAAAGGAACAAAACTTCCTTACAGATTGTGTGGAATGCATACTAACTTGTGATGGCACTATGTGGACATTTGATTGTGAACAATAAACTAGTTAATTACACAGAAATTGTTATCTGGTCACGATGATCGTTTGGTTGGCGTATCTCCTTTTAACAGAATGGATATATGGATTACTTGATTAATTTTGTGAACAGAAACTACTCTCATTCCCCATCATTAATTCACTTTCCACTAATTAAAACCCCATCACTTTCCCACATTCATTTTTCACTCCATGTTCCAAAATTGATTACAGTCAAGAAAAAATATGTGTTAAAACAATTGGAAGCAGCAATGTCTTGGTTGAAGTACATTGATGTTTTCTTTGATTTGCAGTTGATTGTTGTTGTCTTTGAGGAGTAATTGTATTTTTTCCCCTCATCATATCATGTTTCTCTTAATACAAACCCCTCACATATCCTAGGACCCTTTATTCACCCCCTGCTCATTGATAAATAGTAAAACAATTTGTATGGATTGGATTCCATGATTCTGATACATCTTTGAGCCAAATATATTTCATATTTTTAAGAGTTGTCATGTATGATTATTTAAAATAATATTTTCTAATCAATCATGCATGCAGGAATGAGTTTTTTCAATCGAGGTAGCCATGGTTGAGGAAACAGAGGGAGAGGTAATTGGAACAGGGGCCCAAGAAGGCCCAGGTTCTCCACACATTTTGATGTTGATTCACAAGATCTTGGTCAGTTGTTGCAAGCCAAAATTTTCAATTGGATTGGGCAGGGAGTAGTCCAACCTAGGCTTGAAAGGCCTCCTTTCCAAGTTCTGAAAGCCCCTGATATCCTTGTGCCTCCTCATGTCTCATTGCATCCCGAGGTTCCTGAAAGCGATGGATGGCAAGATATTGTCCACCAAACAGTCTCCTAACATCGTGGCTGACCCAATTTGTCCTTGCCTGCTCCCTCGCCTAACAACCAGATTATCTAAGCTACTCCCCACTCACCAGTATAATCCTCCCATGCTAGCAAGAGATTGAAAACTGAGGCCCTCCATGCCCTTGACAAAGGAAAATCCATTGCTGCCACTTCCTCACGCTCCAATGGATCTGACAAATATATGTCTTCCCAAATGCATTTGAGGGATGATTGTTCCCACATGATCAACGAGATTAGGCCTAAAGGCTCAGCACAACCAAAGGAAAATTCAAGAAAATTGAAGGGTGACAACAACAATCAAGGAAAGATTGCATCCCAGAGTGGGAAATATGGTTTTTGAGTTTTTATTTTTATCTATTGTTGATGATGGTTGACTTCAAGGAACTTTGGACAACATGTTTTATTTTGGTTACATGAGTAATATTTTTGAAAATAATTTGAAATGTCATGAGCTAAATTGTCAAATGTGAATATGTGGATGAGAGACACAAGGAGGTGTGCTTTACTTAGCTAATGGTTATGTTATGATTGTTATGAGCTAAAGGGAGTCACAAGGGGTCCCACCTACTAGTTATTATTTATTTATGACCTTTATTATGATTATTACTTTTCCCCTAGCTAAAGTTGGTTTAGTCTTTTAATTAACTTAACTAATGAGTTGGTTCAACTACTTCAACCAATTCTAAATTGTTTAAAATAAAAAGGAAAGGGAGGAACAAGAGGAGGATAGAAGCATAAGCATACTAAGGTTTTCTCTTTGCGTTTATGTTGAGATAGTTCAGTTTTCATTCATTCATTTATTCATCACAAAACTAATTCTCTTTTATGATAGCAGGGTCCTATTGTAGACAACAATTTTTAGGGATGAATTACATCATTCAGATACTTGTTTTTCAGAGGTGTTGATTTATCTTTGATAATTTGTGTAGACTTGTCTATTAGTTTTCATGACTGACAAAGTCTATTGTGCAGAGTTGAGTGGGAATAAATCTGTGGCAAGATGATATATCTTTTAGAGTTTAGTTTTGGTTTTCTGTCAGAGGTCCTTTTGTATGTTCCATCGGGGATGTCTAATTTTGACTTTGGTCCAAATTTTTTGTATGAGATTTTGTAAAGAAAATGAATCTTTGGTGAATTGGAATGGAATAAAGGATTTTTGTATGTCTCATTTGTCTTGATTATCATCTTGGTGTCTTTACTTCTGTCTTTACATTTATTTCATCAACTGATATGTTCAAAAAATTACATAAAAAGTAAATTTCCAGTAAGATTTTTGTTGATAAAAGACTAGCCTAAGCACTTGTAATTAATACTTGTGAGTTAGGATGTTATTTTTGTTGGCTATAAACATAGGGTGATATTCCCATCTATTTTTCTTTAGCCAAGAAGAATCTAAAATTTCTTGAGTAAGACCAATTCATATCTTTTCCTCAATAGGTGGTAAGTTAACAATTACTGTGATCTTTGCAGGATCTACTAGTAAACCTTGTGTGCATACTATATGGCCTAATAGTATCCCAAACAATGTTTTGAATAAGCATTTATTTATATTTAAGGATATTTGGCACTGCCTTCATCTTTCTAACATCAGTTGTAAGACTTCTACATGTTCTTTCAACAAACTATAGACTGTCCATTCATCCAAGTATACCTCTAAAAACTGGTGGATGAAATCCTTAAACGCAACAAAGACTACTCTAGAAAATATTGTTGGTGCATTCTTCATTCCAAACGGCATGACTATGTACTGGTAAGATCCCCATTCTATCGCAAATGTGGTCTTATATCTGTCTTCATGTGCTATCTTGATCTGATGGTAGCCTAAGAATCCATCAGTGAATGAGTAAGCTTCATGTCCTCCTACGTTCTCTAACAATTCATTTGTGAAAGGTGTAGGAAACGGGTCATGTAGGCATGCATTGTACAACTTCCTCAAGTCAACACATATCCTTATTCCTAAATGTTTTTTGTCCTAAAATACCATCAGGATTATCCATTCTGATTCTTCGATCGGTTCTATGATTCTAGCTTCGAGCATTCTGTCGATCTCAACTTTGACTTTCTGCTTATATATTGGGTTCAATCTGTATGGTCATTGTCTGATCAATCTCTCTTCAGGTCTGAGTGGTATCTTCATTTCTCCTAGCTCTCATGTTATACCTTTCATCTATGTAAATGTTGTGGGAAACAGGTCAATGTACTCGCACAGTAACTCTATCTATTGTTTTTTCATCCCAGTAATCCCCGATACTGGCCATTTTGGGATTTTTGGTTGTCCCAATGTTGACTTTCTTTACCTTGATCGGTGTAATAACTTCTAATTCTATAGGTATAACTTCCACTTCTCTTTCACCTTCCTCTTCCTCAATCTAAATATCACATGGATCGTCTTCCTATGGTGCATCTTTGTGCACATGGTAACATGACAGTAGTTCCTTGATTGTTTGTCTATTCCTCTATTGCTCTTCTGTTATGAGCTCAATTTCTGGTTCCTTGATGAATATCACCCTTCTTATATTTTTAATAGCCACGTCTATGTTGGAGTTCTCGTGTTTGAATGAGAAAGTGACTGTAAAATTCTGTTGTAATACCGTCCAGGTCGTAGCTCCTCTGTGCAGTTCCTGGTCTGTATACCAGTTTGCTGGTATGTCCTCTAGGGTGTGTACAAAATAATGGGGCCATTCCCCTGGAGGTGTCAGTTTCCACAACATTTTGCACTTCTCCAAGTGTTATGCTAGTGCCCCCTTTCCATCGTACTTCTACTTCTTGTTGTCTTTTTGTTTTGTGTCGAACCTTATGTGCAGTAACCGCTTACATCGGTACCAATATGTGATTGTCTCTTTGTGTGTGTGTGCCACTATCTTGCAGGTGTGGCTTTGAATACTATATCAAGTGCTAAGAGTCTTTGGTTTTATAAAAATTCATCTTCATACTATGCCAAGAATGTTTCCAGATCGTTTATCCCATGGAAACTGGGTGGTTCCCTTATTTTTGTGCCTACCCATCTTACTGCGTGGTCTATTCGTGCACATAATCTTGTGGACACTTCATGTAGCCTTTGTTTCCAGTTCTCTAAAACGATATCTGAGTGTATTTCACATGGAGTAATTCTCTGCCAACTACGTATCCCATATGCATTTGGGTTTATGCAATCCTCATCGTGCGCAGGTTTTATGTACAACTGGTTGATTTCCTCTAAGTGTAAGCAAGTGAGTTCTACAAACCTTTCTCCTTCTGATGGGTCTAATGGTGCGATGACCCTGTATTCACCTGACTCAAATGTCATTTTCCTTGTCTTGAGATTGATTATGGATTGGTTTTCAAACGCCCAATCCAAACCAAGCAACATTGGATATGGTGTTGTGTCGTCCATTATTTCAATCACTTCAAAGTCTTATTTAGTGCACACTCCATCTAGGTCTACTTTCACTCCTTTCAATCTACCGATTGGTAGGAATCTGTGTTGGTTTGCTAGTTTCAGTTGAACAAGTCAATATCCTAATGTGGGGTCTCCCATGCATTTCCATGTCTTCTTTAGTAATACATTAACTTCAAATCCTAGATCCAGTATGATGTCTCCCATGTTGAAATCTCCGATATTGGCATTGAGTCTGAATTCTATACTTGTTCTTCTCCTTGTATGTAGGTGATTGACTTTATTTTGTTCTAGTTTTCCTTCTGTCTCTATACTACATTATTATAATATGTTTTGCAATATTTTAAAAGATGCTGGGTCATTCAGTACTTTTACACATGATTGCAAAAATCCCTTGATTGTACTTACTTGTACCATGGGTTGAATTTCATTGTTATGATCCAATAATGGAGGCATCTCATACTCTAGTGCTTCCTTGGTTTGTTGTACAGTTGAAGTCGACCCTTCTGAAATTCTTGTCTGGCTTGTTTAAATATCTCCTTCTCCATCTACGTGTTGAACTGCTTCCTTGTTTCGGTGTTCTTATTCACCCACTGGTTTTGTACTGGCTCTTGTCGGACTGCATCATTCCCTGTTTTAGATCCTCTGTGAGTAACTATGTTGATGTTCCTTCCTTCATCCCTCACTTCGGTTGAGATCCACTGAACATTCTGGTTGTTCTGGTTCCTCTTTTCCTGGATATTTAATAATAGTGTCAGACATTCTTTTGTATTGTGGTCTGATGCGTGACAATACATACAAGTCGTTGGTGGAAGTAGACATTCTCTTGCATAATGTCCCAGTTGTTGACAATTGTGACATGCCAATAGTCCTCTACCCCTTCCAAAACCTCGTCTCGCTCGTCCTCCTCCTTTGTAGCCTGCTTGATCTCCTCTCGGCGCATTATACTAAGGTGCCTGATTGTATCGCGTGATATTGTACTAAGTTTGTGTTGTGTTGTACTATGGCTGCGCGATATTATATGGTTGTTGTGCAGTATTATACTGTTGTTGTGTAGTGTTGTATGGAGCTGGAACTTAGTTAAATTATGGTGCAGCTTGCCTCGTCATCATTTCTGCCTGCACTCTATATGCATCTGATGTCCTTTCTCGCATCAACTCCATATTTCTACAATATTTGTCGTCATGGCCCACTGACTTGTAAAAGTTACAATATGAACTCTATGGGACTGCCTGGTATTTTTGCATCATTGAGAAGTGATACAGATCATGACCTGTTTTCTTGCAGATTTCGCACCATAGTCCTCCTGGTGGTAATGGATTTGGCATTCCTGCTGCCATATACTGTGTGAATTTTGGACATTCATTCTTTTGGTGCCCTTCCGTCCTGCAAGTATTACATCAAATGACTTATCGTTTTTCCTTACTTTTATTCTGGTTAAGTTGGAATGTTAAGTTCTTCAGATCCTCCTTCAGTTCTTCGATGGTTGGGTCTATCTGTTGGTACTGGTTTTCTTCCAGTTGTAGGGATACCTGTAGACTCTCTACCTTCGTCTGGAACTTATGTTGTCTCAATGGATATTTTAAGTGTGGTAGCAGTGAATTGATGAACAGGTGTCAATGTTGCATGTCGATCATAAGATATTTCAACTTTCCTTTCAACCATTTAAATCACTTGTTAATTTCCCAAACAAATTCTCCTGGTTTCTATCAGATTTCTATCATCTCATTCATGTATTGATCCTTTGATCTCGACTTCTGGAACTCATTAATCAGTAACTTCTTAATGTTTGTTAGTGTCCTTGTCATTCCATGTGCACTGTTTGTGTCTAGACTCATGTACCAATCTAGTGCGTGGTCTCTTAGCGTAATAGCTAACTGCACCAATTTGGTATCCTCATCAGTGATCTATTTTTCTTCCCATGTCTTTGCACAAATGAAAAAGTGTTTCTCAAGGGCTTCTACTACTTCTAATTTTAATTCTAGTAACCTGATGGTGGGATCATGTCCTACCATTTTGAATATTGAACTACTACCTCCGCGTGGTGTAGATACCTGACTATTTTTTCCTGAACTAGCTCCTCCAATTGTTTCTCTTTGTGTAGACATACTTCCTGTTGTTTGAATTCTTCCGAACTTCAGTTGTCTAAACGGTGGTGTTCTCTTTGGTGTATTAGTCGCACATGGGTTTATGAGTTCCACACTGACATTAATATGGACAGGATTGTTGCCTTCTCTTCCCATTCTCAGACCTCTTTTCTTCCTCTCATATGTTGTGCACAAGATTTCCTCAATATTATCCACAACCCGGAGATCCTCTACCTCTTCCTCGTCACTTGCCAAGCCTTCCCTCACAACTACAACTCTCTTCTTGGTTTTCACCTTGTATTGGTAGGGTACTCTGCTACGTGTATTCCCATTTGTTTCCAAGATCCACTTGATCTGGTCATCATCCATCATGATTGGGTACAAGGGTTCCTCCTTATTTCCTTTATCCTTTCCTCCTTCCATTTCTCCTATTTTTGTCAGTGCTTTCCCCCTTCCCCCATGCATGCAGGGTAATTTAGTTGTTTGACTCCATTGTCATTACAACTTTGTTGTATAGCAATATCTTAATAGAAGTATACAATTATCTAATGTACCTTCCTCGAGGTCCTCGTAGAAACTCTTTCTCTACTGCATTGTACGACTTCGTTGTATCTACTGCAAACTCTGTTATAAAGCCTACCACAATACTATCAAGCCAAAAGTCTACTATACGGGTGAATTTGTTGTTCATGTGCTATAACTACTCAATCTGTACTGGGGTCCAATCTAACTGACGGATCTGATTCGTTGCGTGGTTATCCTTCAACCTTAGTATCCACTCCTACAATAATTGTGGAAAATCACAAAAAAGACTTCGTGTAAGTCAGTAAACACGTATTTCTCAAGATATTTGTGGGGTGTTATTCTAGGGTTTTTGTTATCTTTCTGTGCAAACTCCAACTCTTTTTCCTTAGCCATATTTTTATCTTTGCTTTTGTGAGATTCCACAGTCTCAACATCCCCTTCTAGTGGCTCATTTCTCTTTTCCCTAGTATTTTCTTGATCTTCCTTCGACAAACCTTCAACTTATCTCATCTACTCGTCTACTCAATCCTCTCATGTTCTTACCAGCGACAATGAAACCATTTGTTGGGTTTTTTACTCTCTCTTATATCCTTTCTGAGTTTCTTGACCCAGGGTTCATGTCTGTTCAGGTTTCCAACAAAGACTCTTAAAATATCATCCCTCCTGGTAAACCAGAAGGCAACGTAGCACACAAAGTGCACCACGTCATCTCACCCGAGATAGTCTTAATGGGTGGATGCAAGACTCATGTTTTTGTAGCCTAGGATTAAGAGAGAGATCTGATAATTGTGCATTAAAAGTGTTGATGTAACTTATTAACGAAGTTATTCTATTATCATGATTTAAGCAAGAAATATAATAACTTGTTCATTTAGCGCATCTGTACTTACTAAAACCAGAAAGAAATACATGCATTCAATCACACAACACATATATTACTGTGTTTCACCCCCCAGGATACATCCACAAAGATTTGTCTCTTGGCTCTTTTACTATAGTTATTCAGTCACTATAGCGTCGCATGCTTACAAATATTCTCATTTGGGTAAGATCTATATGAGGCAGACTAGATCGCACCAGGATCCTCTGCCTATGATCTAACCCTCACGATCTACCATCCTCCATCTCCTCTAGCTCAACAACTTACAAAAGTAGATTATACAGCAAAATATCACATACCAACTCACTACAACAATTCTCTCTATAACATATCCCTGCTCTCTCAAACCAAGACCTTGATATATCTATTTATACATTTATGTCTCTTCAACCATTACAGAATATTATAAAAACCCCAACCCTATCGTCGTTAGGTCTTCCATGCATGCATGCCTGTTGTTCTTCCTTCCAGTTGTCGCTTTCCTTGTGCATGCCTTCTTTCCAAAAATCCTCTTCCTTTCCTCTTTGGTCTGCTTCCAATAGGGACTATTTTTTAATCGGGTCATATGTACCATACATATCCATCTTTACCTATATTCCTTAGAAACTATTGGTCCTAAACCATTTTCCTAATCAAGCCACAATATTTTCCTTAGGAAAATACTAGTCCATGATACGTCAACAAACTGTCAACCTGGACCATTCTCCATAGAAATAATTCCTATCCACCAACAATTTGTTTTTGTTGGACCCTTCTCCACCTAGAGAATGTTTGTCCACCAACACATTTACTATCCATCTAGCTAGGAATCAACTCCAACACTAGTGGTAGTCTCCATGGCACTTAGATAGTAGCATATTGTTGTTATAATGCCATCCAATAGAGCACAACAATGTCTATCCATAAAGTATACAACTACTATCCAGTGGTACACAACCACTCCTAGGATCACACCACTACTAACTAGTGACACACAATCACTACTAGTGGATCACATCCACCATGGTGGCATAAAACTATTGTCTACAGACATACAGTCTCCACAACAATCATATCATTTGATATCAACCTGCATAAACAATATCATGATACAAACTGATTCATCTGGGCCATTCTTCCACTCACATTTGTGAGATATGGAAGAGCATCTTCCCTCAGAAAGTAAACCATCATCCATGGGATATCTGTACTATTCTTCCCAAGCATACAATAATAACTATCCATGATTTATGATCTTGTACCGTTCACCTAACTAGGCCATTCCTCCGGCACTAATCATAGTGAAACCTAGAGAGAACGAGTCTTCCCTAAGGAATGCATGTCCCTGATTGTTGACCCTGGACCATTCACCTAACTAAGCCATTCCTTTGGCACTAATCACAGTGCAACCTAGAGAGAATGAGTTTTCCCTAGGGAATGATTGTCCGTACCATTTCCTATGGAAATGACTTTCCTGCACCAACCTCCAAAATGGACCAGTCTTTAAAATTCTCACAATTGTGAACTTTGAAAGAATGGATGATCGATGAGGTAGACCATTCTAATTGACCACTACTTAGAGTGACTTCCAAGAATAATGATTGTCCTAGACCATTCCCCCGCAATGCACCATTTTCATTGTGAAAATTATTGTCCGATCTGGGCCATTTTCCAAACTAGAAAATGATTGTTCATCAGAAATATCGAACCACTTTTTGGACTGGAAAGGAATTTCCCAACCTGAATTATTTTCCAAACAGGAAAATGACTATCCATAAATCAATAACATATTTGTGCTCCCTCCCAACCTGGGAGTAATAAATTCATTTTTCAATAAGGAAGTCATCCCCACGAGCCCCAACTTGTCCCTTAAGTATGGAAACTTTTCATCTTGGACATAGGATTTACCAAAATATCTGTTATATGTTCATCTGTGGAGATATACTTGTTGTAGGAAAATCCCCCTGTGGACAGGTGAATTCCCTCTTGGATCTTAGACCCCTATGACCAAGACAGAAAAGTGTTAACGTTGAACACTGACTTTCCTTTAAACATAGCTAAGTTAATCAATAGAGAAGAGGAAGAAAGTAAGAATACCTTTTTACAAAGTTTGTCCTCAATCAGTCCAAGTTGGGCTTGATATCCAAGTCCTTGAATGAGTCCTGCAATCCCATAAACAACCAAGACAAAGCATACTTCCTATTCTATCATGATTAGTTCAAAGCTATATTTATCCAACAAAGACAAGTTCATGCAAATGTACACAATCTTGAAGGAAACAGGCCAAGCACATGTATTAATGAGAACAAAAATAAGGTGCTTACAAAGTGTATATGCAGATGTAGCAGCCTCACCAAGCTCTCCTTGTCTAACCCCTTTCTCGAATGATCCATAATCAAAATGACAATACTTTTCAATGATTATTCCCTTCCTTTCTTATGAGATCATAAGTTTAGTATTTCTAAACTTCTCAATGCCTGCCTCCTCCATGGAAAGCCCTCATTATATAGGATTTAGAGGCTTAAGCACCATGGAGAGGATCTCTCATCAAATCCACTAAAAAAGGGATCTCTAAGATATTTAGGGAGAAAATATGTCTTAAGGATTTTAGGGAGGAAATGTCTCTCAAGGATTTTAAGGAGTAAATATTTCAACCATCCATGAGATCCTCCACCTTCCCTAAAATATAGGAAACCAAATGTGAGGTGGATTATCACATTTAATTAATTTCTTTTTCATGAATATTAATAATAATTCATGTGCACTTTGTATTTTGGTCATCATGTAATATATCCCTCCTCCACATTGACTAGGTATTGTGACATAGATTATTCCATGGTGTCGAGGTGTATGAGACACTTATATGACACTTTACCACACTTAGGGTGAGGTACCTAGGTGTGAAAATTTCATGTGTAACAGAATGACCCCTAAAGTGTGAGGTCATAAGAGAGAATGATGGTCGAAACACTTTACAAATCTTTAATGCAAGGGTGTGGAGTTGGAGAACCTGGAAGAAGCTGCAAACAACCATCAAACAGTATTAAAAAATGTTTTGTTTCTGAGGCAGGCATACCTATGCTCGGAATAAAAGATGACGCAAATCATGGTCGTCGACCAATACACTGCAGATCCATAAAAAATATTGACTAAGGATATGGCCACCAAATATACAATGTGGATCCATACCTCCATGACATGAGCTTATCGTAGCCACCAAAAATACACAATGGAGCTATGAGATGATAAAACATAGCCACAGACCAATACAATGTGGATCTATGTGACAATTTATATCAGCATGCTCAAATGATCTCCTTCGCAGCCTAGGAAAAGTAGTTAACATAGTGAAGTATCAACCCAGGGTCTTCATCTCAATCCCAATGTTGTATGAATATAGCCACGTGAATAGATGTTTTGATGTCGAACATGGTAGAAACCACTTGATTATCGGTCATTGAGGTAAACCGTTAAAAAGTGCGAGGGAAATCACCAATGGTGTCAATGACTCCCAAGGTACCCTAGTACATTCCAGCGAATGTGAATAAATCAGTTGAGGTCGAACATTCGTGGAATCATCCAATCAGAAGTCAATGATGTAAACCCATTGTCGGAAGCAAGGAGGCCTACCATTGAGGTAGACAGGTCCCAAGTTACTAATTGGTTTCTAAGTATAATTCATGGATGATGTGTTGAAGTCGACAGGAAGAGATTCAACGAAGGAGGGCCTTGATGTATCCCCCATTAGCGACAAAAAACTGACATAGGAAAGTGATGTAAGATGGTGAATCAAATGAGTATGGACTGAGATAGGAAATAGAAATTGGTAATACTGTAGATGGATGGTTTGAAGTGAAACTTCCCTTGAACATGATGAGGCACAACAACTGACTTGGAATCATTGACTCAATGAGTACCAAAATGAAATGTGATGACAATAAGAACACTCTTTGACTGGACGAAAAAGTATGGTGACACATGGAATTGGTATAACTCAAATACAAGTGGATTACCCAACTGCAAGACGAGATGAAAACAAGTGTCATGTTCAAGGGAGACACAAGCTTCCATAAAGGATTATCAAAAACTTGACCCAGTTCCTTCAATTGTTTCCCCCACCTAGATAGATGAGTACCTCTTTTTAATTTAACGAGATTGAGGAGGATAACACATGCTCGATATAACTCACCTTCAGTAAGTTCCTCTTCCTTTGTTTGACGAACTGGAAGAAGTAAGGGTTCGTTCCCATATGGGCCCTTCAATGTGTAATTTTAATGAGTCCAAAGAAGGAAAACTCGGTGATTTTTCATGTTTAGAGAGTCTGAAAAGAACTTAAAGGAGACTCTAGGGTTGTCTTTTTTTGTAATTTTAATCTCCCGAGGCCGAAAAATAGATAAAATACCACTCAAAAGATGCCCTTTCAAACCTTTTAACGAGTGTGAAAGGAATCAAGATCACTCGACAATATTTTCATGTTTATATATTCTGAAAAGAGATTAAAGGAGACCCTAGGGGGTTCCTTTTTTGTACAAGCATTACGAGTCCAAAAAAGTGATAAAATTCTACTCGGTTACATTCTCATGTTTTTGCGAGCATGAGAAAGAACAAATACTAAGCTTGGTATTGGTTTCATTTTTACACAAGCTTGAAACAAAATTAAACTATGATTGTAAATTCCTAACGTAATTTCCAAAGGTTGAGATACCCATGGATGGTTGGTACTCTGCCCCAGCTTGAAAATATAGCGGGTTAACTCTAGAATGATAATCAAAGGCTAGAGACATGCCCCCCCCAAGCATCAATTCATTCACCAACTTTGAGGTTGTCACCAATTTCTGTACTAGATGGATAAAAAGGATAAGGGTGGATGAAATGAAGGTTCAAATATGAGACTTAACGAAAGACTCAACTCAACATCTACGAGATATAATGAAAGACCTGACCTGATGGGAGAGGTGACTATTTCATTTTTTAATGAGCTTGACACAGGAAAAGAACTATGCTCAAGACCTTTGTTTCATTTTTTAACAAGATTGCCACAGAGAAGAAAAACTATGTTCAAGACCCGGGTTCAAGCCCCAGGTTTCTATTTCATTTTTTAACGAGCTTGCTACAGAGAGAAAAAATATGCTCGTGACCTTTGTTTCATTTTTTAACGAGCTTTCTACAGAGGAGTAAAACTATGCTCCAAGCTCTAGGTTCAATCCCTAGATTTATGTTTCACTTTTTAATGAGATTGTTACAAAGAGGAAAACTATGCTCGTGGCTCTAGGTTCAATCCCCAGATTTCTGTTTCATTTTTTAATGAGCTTTCCACAGAGAGGAAAACTATGCTCGTAGCTTCTGTTTCATTTTCTAACAAACTTTCCATAGAGAATAGAAACTATGCTCATGACTTCTGCTCGATCATGGCTTCCAAGAATAAAATGCCCTGGAAGGAATACAAGTCAAGGGACAAACATCAATCATGGCTTCCAAGAGATCTTCACTAGATGGAAGAAAAGCACTCTGAAAGGAATACATGTCGACAGACTTGATAGGAGTAAGGAGATCATGCTCTAATAGCCCTATATAAGAGATCACCATGTCAACTACCGGATCTAAGTCACAAAAAGTTGAGCTTACAGTGAGAGGCTCATCTCTATCGGTAGATGAAGGAATGGGAGATAATGCCACATAAATGACCCATGGCGGGGACGATACCATCTACATATAAGAAACATTTAGGGAGCTCATTGGGTTGGAAATCAAGTAAGGACCAACACATGAAATTTTATCAATAGCCACAATTCTTCCATCGTGGGGGAAATATATCACATGAAAAAACGTGGAAACAATAGATTTCATGGAATAGACATAATCTTGTCCAAGGAATAAATCAAAATCCAAGGGGTCCTAGACTACCATAACATCAATGAATACAGTTTTTCCTCCCAAAGTTACGGGAAAATGAGGAAGGACTCTTAAAGGGTGACTGGGTCTTCTGTTAAAAGATAACATATTCCATGTAACCGGTACAAGCTAAGGATAACCGAAAGTTTTCCAAGCAATAGAGGATAAAATACTAATGGACACACCTTCATCTATCAGTGTTTGAGGAACGAACCAACCACAAAAATGTACTGTAATATTGAAAGGAATGTGAGAGGGAAGATGAGGTCCAGTTAGAGCACCCCAATAAAAAAGGATGGCCTCATTACTTGGAGAGGGTTTCATGAGAGAAGGAGGAATTCCCCCCAGCACAGTAGAATCTGTATCAATGAGAAAAATGTGGGAAACATAGGGTTTACTCTCTAGAGGAATAGTAGGATCGACCAATGAAGGGATCATATCAACCACTTTGGTTGCACTCTTCAAAGGATGAGTGGGATCGACCGATGGTAGAACCGGATCAACCACTTTGACACTCTTCGGATGAAGGGTGGGACTAACCAATGAAGGGACTGGATCAATCACTTGGTGTTGGCCCTTGACCAAGTTTTGAGGATCCTTGGTCATTTTTTACCATTTTGGGACTTCGACAGGATATGTGCTTAATAAAATGGATGAATGTTAGAACTGGCCTATATACATATGTTTAGTGATGAATCTATTAAGATCTGATCTATTTTGTCATGCTAAGTGCTACTAGATGCCAGATCTGGTTGACCATTGCGTTGTACTATGATTAGGGTTTAACTGCGTTGTAAATGGGAACTGGATATTGATGAATATAACTGCTGAAGTTCTCTGTTAAGTGAATAGGATCACAGATCTGTGTCCCAGCTAAGGTTGCATACACTGGAGTCCTGCAACCACCCCTGCCTCTACCTTGGGTGAGACTTCATCTGCTTCGCAAGTGTTGCCGAAAGGGCTGGTAGTTAGGGTTTTATTGGTGCATTGTTATAGCGTTGAAGCTTGGGTCTGACCATGTGCCAACAAATGGTTTTGTTGCATTGAACTAGTCCGATCAGAGTGACTCAGGACGAGTTACAGGTGAGTGTTGGGGGCCTATTGGACCTTGACCAAGTTTTGAGGATCCTTGGTCATTTTTGACCATTTTGGGACTTCAATGGGATCTCAAAGGTGAAGTGCAAGACAAAGTAGAGATCGCAGGATCTCGACCCCTTTTGCGATTTGGGATTATGTAACGGGTATGGGGATGTTGGCCCATGGGTTTACCCATGTTTAGGCCTATTTTGTAAAGTATAAATAGATGTCTAGGCAATGTAAGAGGTAGCAGTGGAAAGTGTGCTAAGTGATAAGGAAGAGGCATCTATGTGATGTTGTGCTAAGTGCAAGTGTGGATTGTAAAATTCTTTGTGCATGATGAGTGAGACTTGCAGAGCTAAGTGCAAGTGACTAGAGAAGGATTTGTGTTGTAACCTAGCTCGGGGAAGGAGAATTTGGCGAGGTGCGTGAAGATCTCCTGTCCTATGCGGAGTGGGGTTTTTGTGGCTCTGTGCATGTAGACGATTGACTAAATATAATAACAAAGAAAAGAGTTGGTGGACGTAGCCCCAGGGTGGGGTTGAACCACGTATATGTCATATTTCTTTGCTTTGTGTGATGTATTGATGTGTCTATGTGTTTATTTCTTAGGGATTAACATAGATGAATGATAGATAGATATGTTAACTCTACATGCCTAATAGTGTGAATGAATGTTAGATATGACTTATATACATATGCTTAGTGTTGAATCTGTTAATATCTTATCTGTTTTTCCATGCTAAGTGTTGCTATATCCTAGATCTGGTTGACCACTGCGTTGTACTGTGATTAGGATTTAACTACACTGTAATTGAGAACTGGATATTGATGAATATAACTGTTGAGTGCTCTGTTAAGTGAATAGAATCACAGATCTATGTCCCATCTAAGGTTGCAGACACCGGAGTCCTACAACCACCCCTGCCTCTGCCTCGGGCGAGACTTCATCTACTTTGCAGGTGTTTATGAAAGGGTCGATAGTTAGGGTTTTGTTGGTGCGTTGTTGTAGCATTGAACCCTAGGTATGACCTTGTGCCAACAAATGGTTCTGTTGTTGGGACCTGAGATTGTTGGGAACTGAGAAAATAGAAAGGTATGTGCAAAGATCTGACTTGAAATTGTGAAATATCTGTGTGTAGATCTATCGATTTAGTGTGCAGTACTATACTTAGTTTGTGAAGCTCTATGCTAAAGAAAAGAAGTCCAATTTGAAGAAAAGAGGTAAGATTTGAATGCTTTGTGATATGATAAAGGTAAGAATAGTGAAAATTTTTAGATCTGGAAGCTTTGTGCTCTGTAGAAGTAGGATTAGTGGAAAATTTTGTTTCTAAAGTATGGATCTAGGCATCTTTGATAAGATTTTTCCTAGCTTGAAAACTAGGGCACTGATAGAAGAAAGAATATTTGATATGAGTAGATATGATAAGAATAGTGAAATATATGTTATACCCATTCATAGAAAGAATGTTTGGACTAATGAATGGATGCATGACCCTAGAAATAATTTTTTGCAGCTTAGCTACCATAATCCTAGTGTGCGGTACATGAGAGGCTGGGGATTATTTAAGAGAAAGAGAGGATTAACTCTTTGTTACAGTTGCAGAAAACCAGGACATCTTGCTAAGGAATGCCCTAGAAGAAGACCTAGTTGCCTCTGTTACAAATCTATGGACCATGAAGTTTTGGAT
Organism: Picea sitchensis; assembly: GCA_010110895.2. Classification (NCBI taxonomy): domain Eukaryota; kingdom Viridiplantae; phylum Streptophyta; class Pinopsida; order Pinales; family Pinaceae; genus Picea; species Picea sitchensis. The sequence continues at coordinate 99,538 of SNQJ01S0007060.1, forward strand.
TTCCCTAGAATGATTGCTTAGGTTGAAAGGATGAATATGAGACAAGAAGACCATGATAAAAGTCGAGCAACTGATATTATGGAAGAACCCCGGAAAGAATCAGAGAAAGTATTGCTACAGATGAAAGAAACCCTGAATGATCACCGACATATCAGTTTATCAGAGGTCTTCAAAGAAAAAGAATGTTTTGAAGAAAGAATAGGAGACTTCGATGTTGGTTGTGTTATGGATGAGAAAACACAGGTGAATATCATGACAAAAAGAACTTGGAAACTTTTAGGAAAGCCTGCTATGATTCCTTCATTGGGAGGAATAGGTTTATTTAGAGGAAAGTTGATAAACCTATGTGGAAAGCTCACCTAGATATCTATGAATGCCAATGGAACTTTGCCAGAGGAGGAATTTGAAGTTATTAAATTTATTGAGAACAACGCTCCATTTACTATGCTACTAGGAAAACCTTGGATTGAAGGAGATCAGGCTAGAAGAAAAGAAGAAGAAATCCTGGAGCAGAAGAAGCAACAATTGAAATATTTCATGACTAGGAGGATCTCACACTTGATTGAAGAACAGGGGAATCAAGCAAACCTATTTAGAACCAGATACATGGATGTTGAAGTAGGAAGCACACTAGAAGACCCACAGAATACTGAAGTACCTATTCCAGATACAAATGAAGTACTACCTCTTATTTCTAGGAAATAGTCTCAACAACTTGAAGTTACTCTGCCAAAAGAAGATAGGAATCAGAATGGAAAAAGGAACTCTGAGTCGAAGCTCACTCAAAAGAAGGCTCGAAAACTAAGTAAGAAGAAGGCTAGTATTAAAAAGTTACAGAAGGTTCCTGAGGGAACTTCGCAGAAGGAAAATTTGCAAAATTGAAGCTTCGTCGGAATATCATAACAACATCACATGGCACTTCACCATGGCAAAGCAATATAGCCATTGGGGACAATATAACTGTTCAATCGATGGCCCAAATAGGTAGAAAGACATTTATGATCAGAAATTTTGTCACTAGACTATTGGGACCGTGCCATAACTGAGTTAATGAAGGCTTTGCAATTGTTGTAAGAGATCCGTTGACAAGTTATCTATTTATCCCGTCGCGCCACACAACGAGAACACTTTTTCTAATCATAAATATGAGCCTGCAAATTAGTTGATTTCTCACAATGATCATCGCACTATTACCAGTCATCCCATTAACCAGTTACTCTTTGAACCTGAGATATTCCACCACTAGCGTGCATGTCGGACGAGCTTAGCGTTGTAGACAAATATGTCAAGGAAGTTCTCATTGATTTAATGACTGAAAGAGAAATGTCTGCAAGTATTCAAGCATCATCGAGAAGAGGAGTGCAAGCCTCTCCGTTGACTGCTCACGAAGCCGGATCATCCCAACCATTAACAGAAAAGAGAACCAAACATATAGATGACCTAGCCAATGTGAAGCTGATCCCATCCATATTTCTTGATTACATCCTGCCTCTGGTCAGCATAGTGAGTCAAGATAGCGTGCCACGAGATTTCGAGTACTCCATGATTACTGCGTACCTCCCGAAGGGGATACACGTAGTTCGCGCATAGCAGGACAAGATTGCAGCGTTGAAGTTTAGTGACTACAACCTTGGAGATCGCAAGAACTATAGTATGCTCACCCCGTATAAGTACCTGACCAAGATGAAGGGGAAGAACTCAAAGATAATCCCTCAACCGTGGATGATGAATCTCGCACAGTCCACCCTGTTAAACGTAATGAAGATCCCACACTTCGGAAGGCACCAGGAATTCAATGCCTGTGTCAAGATATTTCTCTCGTGTTACCATGGTGGTTACTTATGGCTAGACTTCCATATTATAGTCGACCCGACATTGATCCATAGGATCACAGAATTAAGTATGTAAGGACCTGACCCGCAAGAGTTCTATCTAGGAAAAGCCACAGATCATGCACTAGCACAGAAGATCAAGGACACATATGACGATGTTGAAAAGGGAACGTGAGGCTACAAGGTATCCTCCATCCAGAATGGCGTAGTGCGCCTAGCCTTCCAGCTAATAGAAAAAAAAATAGTAAGGAAGAATAGACCTGCGTTGGTCACAGGCTTTGTCGTTGACCTCGCAGGGAAGTGTGTGGAAGGCCTACAGATAAACTGGGCGAAGTACCTAGTCAATCAACTAGAGCTAGATTATCACGAAGCCCAGGATCAAGGCTACGAGTTCCATTTCAGCTGGCTCCTGATCCTTATCTCCTTTGTTTCCTGGGATATGTCGGAAGGTGCGACCTTCCTGGATATTGAACTGTTTCAACCGCTTGCTGCAAAGTTCGTGACACTTTGGTGTTCGAGCGATATGAACAAATAGTGGAAGTGGACCGTTGTTTTTCATACGTACTACCTTCATTTTAAGAGAGCCATATAAGTATAGCCTCACATGACTCTGAACACCCTACAAAGATTTTGACCCTTGATGAGGTTCTACACAGATCGAAACTTCATTTACATAACAACGTGAGCTAATGAACATAAGGAGCAGCTTCAATCATACTACAAGCTCACGGAAGAATACCTTGAGGAGATCACTAAGGAATGGTCAACTGACCTCCTTATTCTGGAAAAACCTGTAGAGATGTCTGACCATGACAGCCCAGAGATCATTCATAAAGAATAAGACACACCCGAACCCCGCAGAATGAAGAAGACCGAAGATGTCCAAAATTTAAGCAGTGCCTCAAAAAAGATTTCTTCAATACCACCTGATCGAGGGGGTGATGACGAAGTAGAAGAACTAAATGGAAAAGGAGATGAATCGAAGTCAAGAAAAGTAACACCACCTAGAGACGAGTTTGATCCCCTAAATAAGAGGAAGGTTTCTCCCCCGAAACCTTCTTCTCATAAGAAATCAAAATCCATCATGACCAAGATGAAGACTATGCTTACTGTCGATGATTTTGACTTAATCATCGCAGCTCTCAACAACACTTCGCTGGAAATCATGGAGAAGCAAGATGCTAAGTAGGAGGAAATGTACGATAAAATTGAGGTCGAACTCTAAGGGGTACAATAGGCCCTTCAATCCAGCCGTGTAGTCTCCACTATGCCCTTGCCATCAGGAGAACTAGAGCTGGGGGATGAGCCAACCCAACTCCGCCGATTAGCTGATACAGTCGAAGCTCACCTTCATCGTGCACAAGAAGAAGTAGAACAAGCCACCTAGGCCTTGAAGCAAGTGCAAGGCATACTCATAGAACAACATAGAGTTGCAAAGCAAGAGAAGGTTGATCTCCAGGTAAAATGTGAAGAAGAGAGAGTACAAATGCGACAAGAAAAAAAACATTTTCTTGCAGAACAACTTGAAATGAAAGAAGAATTCAACAAAGCACTTCGCTCTATGACGAGCTTAGAGCCATAAGAAGAAGACCAAGTCATGCATCAAGTAGAGTAGCTTGCAGAATCTATCCAACATCTACAACAACGAATAGCAGACTTAGAGCTCCACGCAGTTCCCAACACCCTATAGGATGTAAGGGATCAAAGAGAAGAAATTGCTCAAATCATAGTTGAGAGAATAAAATCCCTTGCTATGGACTCTAAGAAACTCACTGGTCGTAGTACCCAAACCTATGAGAAACTCACTGAGAATCCATAACTAAAGGCATTGGAGTCACAGCTCCAAAAGGCGAAGTATCAAGCTGAAACGATATAGGCGCAGTTGAAGCCCCTGTCAGCTGTGGAAAGAATGAAGCGATCCCAGGAGAAACGCACTACCCAATAGAAGGCCCACACTATTCAGAGCAGAGTTATGGAAGTAACTCAGAGACTCCAACCTGTACAGGATAAGGCTTACCAACTATTCACATAGATCGAAGGCCAAGGAGAGAAACTGGAGAAATTCGTCACTACAGTTGAATAACGCCTAGAGGGACCTGTCAACGAAGCAATCATACAAGAATTCGCTGAACAAGAGGCCATGGAACAAAAACAAGTCAAAGAAGCTCGAGCCAAGATCAAGGCTTTGGAGGATGAACTATTCTAATCAGAGTGACTCGGGATGAGTCACAGGTGAGTGTTGGGAGTATGTTGGCCCTTGACCAAGTTTGGAGGATCCTTGGTCATTTTTTACCATTCTGGGACTTCGATAGGCTATCGAAGGTGGAGCGCAATATGAAGTAGAGATCATAGGATTTCAGCCCCTTTTTGGGCCCCTTTTGGGATTTGGGATTATGTAACACGTATGGGGATGTCGGCCCATGGGTTTACCCATGTTAAGGACTATTTTGTAAAGATGTCTAGGCAATGTAAGAGGTAGCAGTGGCAAGTGTGCTAAGTGCTAAGGAAGAGGCATCTATGTGATGGTGTGTTGAGTGAAAGTGTGGATTGTAAAATACTTTGTGCATGCTGAGTGATACTTGTAGGGCTGCGTGCAAGTGATTGGATAAGGCTTTGTGTTGTAACCTAGCTCAGGGAAGGAGGATCTGGCAAGGTGCGCATAGATCTCATTTCCTATGCAGAGTGGGGTTTTTGTGGCTCTATGCACATAGACGATTAACTAAATATAATAATGAAGAAAAGAGTTGGTGGACATAGCCCCAAGGTGGGGGTGAACCATGTATATGCTGTGTGACTTTGCTTTGTACGATGTATTGATGTGTCTATGTGTTTATTGCTTAGTGCTTAACATAGATGAATGAGAAATAGATATTTTAATTCTATGTCCCTAATAGTATGAATGAATGTTATATATGAATTATATACATATTCTTAGTGTTGAATCTGTTAAGATATGATCTGTTTCGTCATTCTAAGTGTTGTTAGATGCCAGATCTGGTTGACCACTGTGTTGCACTGTGATTAGGATTTAACCATGCTGTAACTAAGAACTAGATATTGATGAATATAACTATTGATTTCTCTGTTAAGTGAATAAAATCACATATATGTGTCCCAGCTAAGGTTGCAGACACTGGAGTCCTATAACCACCCTTGCCTCTACCTCGGGTGAGACTTCATATTCTTCGCACGTGTTGCCGAAAGGGATGGTAGTTAGGGTTTTGTTGGTGCACTATTGTAGCATTGAACCCTAGGTCTGCCCCTATGCCAACACTTGGGTTTCACTTTTCAGATGAAAAGTGGGGCTGATCGATGATGGAATTGGATCAACTACTTTTGTTAGTGGGTCAACCGAGGATGAAACTAGATTGACCACCTAATCAAGCAGACTGACCAGGGATGGAACTGGATTGACCATTTCATCAACTAATGATGGGTTGGGAGGAATATTAAGATAATTAGTTAGAAGTTCAATCTTTTCCAAAAGAGAAGAAGCCTTATCCATACAAGGACAAAGGTGAGGGTAATGATCACCTTTGCATAACATGCAAGGAAATTTGACAGTCATATTCTTCTTACCAACCTTAACTTCACTAGTTGATGGGGCATCACCAACATGTCCAGCAGGGGTTGATGACATGGAGGACCACATTTATAAGACCTTGGGAAGACCAAGGAAATCCCTCAAAAAGTGGTCACCCTTACAAAGATTGCAAGGGAATTTGGGTTTCAGATTATTCGTTGTAGTCTTATCGACCTCACCAACACTCCCAGTACGATTAACAGTAGTTGGTTGCTTGGATCCAACATCTGATGTAGTTGGAGGCTTGGTCCCTTTTTGGTTCTTCTTCTTCTTCTCTTTTTGTTTCTTCTTCTTCTTATCAACCTAGCTACTCGCTTTAGATATTTCACTAGGAGAAGAAGGAGAAAGGGAAGAAGACCTTACGGATGAAGAAGGAGAAAGGTCGACATGAGGATGATGTGTGGGTGGTGTGCTTACATCTGAAGCACTTGTTGCATTCGAGATTACCGGAGTGGAAAACAACCATAATGGTAACCCAATTGTGATACCTGGAAGGCTCAAAGTAGCAATGTAAGGAGGACCAACATTTCCGTAAGAAGGAAAAAAAAAGGTTCCCCCAGAGAAGGGGTTGCTCCATTGGTAGTTTCGGGAACTGACGCCATTAAACAAAGATCCAACCTAGAGTCTTCTAGGGAAAATAAACAAAACATGCTAAAAATATAGGAAGCAATCAAACAAACAAAACCTTCTCACAATGAACACACTAGTAAGTGATGAAATCCAACATCGCAGTAACAATGTAAGAAGGGGTTGAGATAAAGCAGGTGGAAAAGTTACATTGACGACCTGCTTAATGGACTTACACCCTGGTGCAAGATCTCACACATAATCATGGGTATACCCTCCAAGGAGCCCAAGTGAGTTTGGCCAACGTCGATTCCAAGTACCGTGAAGACTTGCCCCTCCATAGTCACCTCGTGTAAAGACCCTATAGATATAGGCTACTAAGGTTACCAACTACAACAATGATTCCTGGGGAAACAATTGATAGTCTGATCCACACGGAAAGGTAGGGTATCTAGCCCGAAATCAACTCAATAGTCTCCCACACATAATCATGGGTATACCCTCAAGTGACCCGCAATAATATGCGCAATCTCTACACTAAGACTAACAAAGAAGGGTGAGTAACTCTGTCGGCCCTAATGTGACCTCGTGATTGACCCTTGTGTTAGAAAGGCTTCCCATGACAAAATTTATCAAGTGGATTTCACCACTCCCTAACTCAAGATTCTATGTTTGTTTGCAGCTTTGGAAAGTTATCTTTCACACCTATTCCAAAGCCCTACACCCTAAGATAATGTAGGTTTGCTACCAAAAAATATAAAAATGTCTAATAAATTTTAGTTTAGCGCTTTATTTTTCAAGGTTGTTGTTTACTCAAGAGGAAAATGGCATGGACTAAATGATGTTTTGACTGACTCTAAACAATGCAAAGAAATGAGAATGCAAATATTTCACTTCAATGAAAGCTATATTATGAGAAGGAGAAAACGTTTATCATTCCCAGATGCACAATGTACCAAAATTTTATTAAACTCATCAATGTCAATATCTTCAAGAAATGATTCAAATAAACTATACACCAATACATGATTCTTGGTCCCCCATGAAACTATAAATTTTTTTAAGAATTCAAGACCAAAAAATGCCAAAAAATATGCAATTTTGCTACTTCAAATGCAAGCTAGTTTCACTACCGAAAAGAAAGAATGCAACTATGGTATTTTTTTTATTTTAATGTATAAATAAATTAAATCTAAATCCTTTAATGCTCCACAACTTTCAATTAAAAGAAAAGTCAGATGCAGATGCAAAAGACACGAAGCAAAAAAGGATACAAACAAAGCATGAACTCAAGGCAGTGAGGTATGAAAGAAAACAAGTAGAAACGTGTTCTAACAATAACTCAATCAAGTATTTTACAACCAACAATCATTCAAGGAGTACAAGAAAATGCGAAGAAGAATCCAAGAAAAGACAGGGAGAAAGAGAAAATACTCAAATTGTCCCGACAAAACAAGCGGCTAGAAAGGGAAATTTCACATTTCTGAAATTTTTTCAAGATCCAATCAAGACAATAGGGAGTGATAATCACCAAATATCAACCTAAATAACTTCACAAACCAACATACATAGTCTACGTAAATACTTCCACAAAACAGGCTAAAACAATCTGACCAGAAGAAGGTAAAAACCCTCCAAGAAGGAGACCAACGCTCCCTGTCTCAAGGGTAACGAGCGTTGTAGTGCTCTATAACTCACTATAGGGGAGTGCTAGCACTCTGATATGGCTTACAGGGGGGCGTTTATCTTCCCAAAAACTAAAAAAGAAAGCCAAAAATTTTGAAAAAAACTCACCCAGAAAGCACAGAAATTGGTGAAATTGCTAGTGGAGATGGGAGAAAGGTAATGGATCATAAACAAACAGAAAAACTGATATGAAAGGTGGGAAAAGGGAAGGAACAAACCAAGGAAATAAAAATCTATTTTGATCCCTAGTGGAGTCGCCAATTTATGTTGTAGGAAAATCCCCCTGCGGAAAGGTGAATTCCCTCTTGGATCTTAGACCCCTATGACCAAGACAGAAAACCGTTAATGTTGAACATTGAATTTCATTTAAACATAGCTAAACTAATCAATAGAGAAGAGGAATAAAGTAAGAATACCTTTTTATGAAGTTTGTCCTCGATCAGTCCAATTTGGACTTGATATCCAAGTCCTTTAACGAGTCCTGCAATCCCATAAACAACCAAGACAAAGCATACTTCGTATTCTACCATGATTAGTTCAAAGCTAGATTTATCTAACAAATACAACTTCATGCAAGTGTACACAATATTGAATGAAACAGGCCAAGAACATGTATTAATGAGAACAAAATAAGGTTCTTAGAAAGTGTAGATGCAGATGTAGTAGCCTCACCAAGATCTCCTTGTCCAAACCCTTGCTTGAATGATCCACTATCAAAATGACAATCCTTTTCACTGATTATTATCTTCCTTTCTTATGATATCATAAGTTTAGTATTTCTAAACTTCTTCATGCCTACCTCCTCCATGGAAATACCTCATTATATAGGATTTGGAGGCTTAACCACCATGGAGAGGATCTGTCATCAGATCCACTAAAAAAGGGATCTCTAAGATATTTAGGGAGAAAATATTTCTTAAGGATTTTAGGGAGGAAATATCTCTCAAGGATTTTAAGGAGGAAATATTTCAACCATCCATGAGATCCTCCACCTTCCTTAAAAAATAGGAAACCAATGTGAGGTGGATTCTCACATTCAATTAATTTATTTTTCATGAATATTAATAATAATTCATGTGCACTTGGTATTTTGGCCTTCATGTAATATATCCCTCCTCCACATTGACTAGGGATTGTGGCATAGTTGTTCCATGGTGTCGATGTGTATGAGACACTTATATGACACTTTACAACACTTAGGTCAAGGTACCTAGCTGTGCAAATTTCATGTGTAACAATACTGGAGAACCACTTCTCCCCTCTGGAGTTTATCAAAGAGAAAATAATTCTTGATCTCAATGTGCTTCGACATGTCATGGAACATTGAGTTCTCTGAAAGCTTCACACAACTATGATCATCACAATATATCACGACCGAATCTATCACATGATTAGACAATCCAAAAACCAACTTATGGAGCCACATTGCTTCCGTACAAGCATCACGAGCTACAATATACTCTGCTTCTGTAGTGTTGAGTGCAAAATTTTTTTGTTTCTTGCTAGCTCATGACATCATGAAAATATCAAACTGAAACATATCCAAGTAGCACTTCTTCCTTCATCTGCACTCCCTTCCCAATTTGAGTCCATAAATCCATGTAGTTGTATATCATAACTGAAACATCCCACAAAACAAATATCTGTCTCATTATTCTCCAAATACATTAATGAGCTAATCAATTGTCAATACAGAGACGAGTCTATTGGATTAGATTCTCTCAACTTCTTCATATCTGTCATCATGGGATTTTTCCATGGATTTTCAATCCATCATCCCAGACTTCTGAAGAACCATTTCAATATACTTCCTCTTTCATACGAAGCTTTCACCATGCTTCTATTGTACATGAGAGGCTCTGCACCAAGTTCACTTGAATTCATACAAGGTCTTCTTCCATCTGCATACAAGGGTCTCTTTCTAGTATACCTCAAAACCTTGAGGTTGTTCTACATACGCTTCTTCTTCAATTAATCTGTTGAGAAGAACAATCTTTACATTCATCTGATGTAAACTCCAACCCATGGATACTCTAGGAGACATAATGGCTCAAGTAGATGTACGTCTGGTTACTGGAACAAGCTATCATCATAGTCTTCTCCATCCTTTTGGGAGAACCCTCTATCCCTGAGTATTGTCTTGTATCTATCAATTCTCAAGTCTTTTTCACAATTTCTCACATACATTGTTATTCATCAAAGTTTCCTTCCATTCCTTCTGCTTGACTGGTTCTAGTGGATTCAAACTGGTTTAATTGGTTGTTCTGAATTTTTCTTTCTTTCTTGGAATCTTCATGTTCTTCCTCATGTTTTTCTTCAATGTTGAATTCCATGGAATATTTTATATATTACATTCCCTTCTTTCCTAAAGGCTCTAATATTTTGTCATAGGAACATAAATGTAGATGGAAAACAAGTATATTCAAGTCTTATTTTCAAATAAGAATTCTTCTAGAGTCAAGTTGAACACATGTTGTTTATCATGGTTTCTACTTTCGATGAAGAATATGGACATATACTTCATGGTATTCATGGATTCTTCAATGGATCATATCGTTGGGGATTATCTCCCTCCTAATCCCAGCTTCATGCCTGAATGATAAATATGCATGATATTCTTTTGGAATTATGTGATCATCTCCCTCCATCTGAGAGAGTCCATGCTTCTGTATGTTGCGTCTCTCTTTGGTTTCTACAAAGTGTCATAAGCCTTTTCTAGTTTCCTTTTGATTCCCAACTTCCTTCGAGTCTGACTCCTTTGAGTCTCTTTCAGTTTGTTTCTATCTGTTCTGATTACTTCCCATCTGGAATTGTTTTCATCCTTATAAACTTCTTCTATGACATCTTTTGCAAGGATTGTTCATCAAACATATTTCACAAGGGTACCTACCCGGAACAAGAATAATAAGAGAAAACAAGAAATATCTATCTAGAGGAAATGTTAGTTCAACTTGTGAAAAAGAAAAATAAGCATCTATATCAATAATATTCATATGAAATCGAGTATTAATTGCACCTAACAATAATAAAATCTTTCAAAGACTGCCTTCACAATTTGTACTGTAGCAACTATCACCCTTGATATACACAAATTTGAAGTTTAACAATTTAATCAAACCTAGAACCTGAAGCCTCAACTTCTATGGAGGATGCACTTGTTCCTCTGAATGCACTGGATCCAATATTACATCTTGTACAAGGTCTCTAATAATTTTCCCTCAGACACACTCATGGTTTTCTAGAGGATATAACTTAGATAGCATATACAAGTGCATAACTTTGAAACCTTGTAGCATCATCCAACTTGTCTTATAATCTGAAACTAGATACCATCTTGACAAGAAGATATTATAAACAAAATTAGAAGATTCAATGATTAGAACAAGCTAGAAACTCTAAAATTTCAACTTTGACTATAAAATCAATTTGACCATAAGTCAACCTTTGACTTTGACCAGTGAATATTTGACTTTGACTTTGAATTTGACCAAAAATTCAAACCTAACACTTTTTCTAGTTGAGAGTAACAAGAGGTTTGTTAGGCTAGGGCACACTAGGATGCCAAGGAATTAGGTCAAACGTTTCATCATAAGTGCCCGAACACAAGGGTTGGGGTTTGTTGCAGCTGCATAATCAGAAAACCTAGTTGTAGTTGTAACTGGTTCCATAACGAGCTTAAAAAATAACTTCCCAATATATCTTCAAATGATTAGACTTTTTGAAGATAGTGTGGGCCCATAACCTATTAGAAAAAAAAATGTGCTCATTTTTCCATAAGTAGTATAACAATATTGTCACCCAACCATAGGCACAAAGGCCACCCCCGAGCACCTTAACCTTGACAGATAGAACAATTTTGGAAGTAGACCAATATCCAACCAAGGTAGCACACCTTTCTCCAAGGCTAACGCACCAAGAAGAATAACCAAATACCAAGCAGAAATTCCAAACCATAACCAAGAGAAATTCCAACTAAAAGAAAATATCTCAGTTGTAGCAGATGCAACTGCACTCCCTCTCCAAAATTGCACACCACTAGTCTTATACAGTTGTGAGTGAGTGAGTGTCAAATGAGCTCTAGCACCCTCTATTTATACTTCTCTATCTCACTTGATTAGGATAACTTTTCTTTCTAGAGGCTAATAACTCAATATTAAATACTCTCTTGAGTCGACTTGTCTTCTAGGGTTATTATCCGATGTTTTAGGGTTTCTCTTACTTCCTAGAATATTCTAGTCTTGTCAAAGGTTACATGTGGAGGTTAATGCCTCCCATAGCTACCATAATATCAACAACCATAGGGAGAAATGAGATGGAAAATGGAGTTATGGAAAGTGATGCCACTATAGGTCAAACTACAAAGTGGAATATGGCTTGGGAACAAGTCTTGAATATGATTAATGGTTGCCAAATGTTTGAGTACATGCATAAGATAGTTATACCTTCCCGAGACAAGAGAAGAACAAGTATACAAGAAAAATATTCCAATGGAAAAGCAACTGAATATTTCTATCCTAAATTACAGCAGTAAGCAAATGTATATATCAACAATGAAATCAATTAATTACTACATAAATAACCATCAAAATTGTCAAATTATTATTGGAGAATGAAGCACTAAACCAATAGATAAATTCCCAATATTGAAGCAGAAACCTTGACAGTGAAAGAGGGCTGATAGATAATGTTTTCATAGAATAATTGTAACATCCAAGTGGTTGTAACAAATATTTTCTACAACAACAAGTTTCAACCATGGAAATTAGCAAGCAATCCGACAAAAAATTAACCAATAAGTAGTAGAATGATAATAATGGCTTACACTCAAATTTCCATGGTTGAAATGTAAGTAAAAGTAAGAACTAGAGTATGTTTTGTTACATCCCTAATGGTTGTATCTTTTGATTGATTGCAACTCAATAACTACTAGGCTAATCAATATTCCCTAATGGATTTAGCAAGATTAAGACACCAAGAAACGATTCCAACTTGAACAAGATCAATATCTCTCAAAATCACGTTTATCAATGCGAGTAATTTATTTTTCCATTGAAATAAAAGATTAGTACCATGCTAAATGGGTTATGGAGTCTTCTTGTATTAGGTTAGGCCTACTACGTCTCAAGGGGTGTAATCCCTTTTACTCCCTCGAGCAAGTAACCTTAACAAGGTAAAGTCTAGGAGGGTGTAATCTCTTTTACTCCTCCTAGCAACCTTTGCAATAGTATTTTCAACCAACAACAATGATAAAATGTGGTGGAGGGTATATGGCCTTGTATTCCTCCAAGGATATCTCCAATAACAACCATGGAACAAGAAACAAGAGATAACAATATGTATATTTTTCTTACCAATTCCAAGAACATGCAAGACAAAACCGTAGTTACCAAGAAATTTCATCACCATAGAAAGAGAAATAGCCTCCAATAGATAGTGCACCACTTTACTCCATAAGACAAATGATAACCATAACATAAGAGAGAGAGAGAGAGAGAGAGAGAGAGAGAGAGAGAGAGAGAGAGATTTCTCAATAGGGGTGCAAACTTCTCATGTGAGAGAGTTATGTTCAAATGAAATGAAATTGATCCTTATTTATACAAAACTCCTAAAAAGTGTTTGTCCACATAAATTAGGGTAAACCACAAAACAAGGGATCCATTCTCCCTTTATTTTTACCCTTTACAAAATAATTTTAAATTTAATTTAAAAAATGCACATAAGAAACCCTAAAAGGTGACATCAACCCTCTCTAAGGTGATGTTTTGACACTTTAGCAAGTCGTTGAGCAAAGGGAGGAGGTCGTTGAGCCTCCTAAGGCTCCTTCTTCATGTGCTAGGCTCATCTATGTGATGAAAAAGGTCTTCCTCCTCAAAACATTCCAAGTGTCGATCAAAACAACATTATCACAACCAAAACCCTAGCCCTAGGGTGACGTCAAGCCCTCCAAAGTGACTTTTTATCCTCCAAAGGAAAATCGTTGGGCTTGCAAGTGCTATGTGAGATTCTCCAATGTCTCTTCCTTTGCCTCCAAAGGAAATGTTATTCTCTTGTACTGCCCCATGATCTGGGCTATGGAATATTTTGACCACCTATTTATACTAGGTGTCAACGTCATGTACCATGAAGATATGTACCTTGTGGTATGACAAGTTTGAAGACTTATGGCTCAGTAAGGAAATTTTTCCCCCAACACTTCTTTCTATGTACACATAATGTTCGCTCATCTGCATGGGATAATTTTGTAATATTTTAGCATGGGTAAATTTTTATTTAGTTTCCTAGGACTTTATCATTAGGAAATTCCTTTCATTGAGTGTTTTTTTTCCTCGGGTAATTAATCTTGCTTTTCAGTGATTTTAATTACCCTTGAGTTTTTCACTCAACAATCCTCCAAAGTGGTGAAAGGAGTTATAATGATCGATACCATTGGGTGAATAAGGTTTATAAGTGTTTTAAATTACCATGATAGACATATCCTAGAGTCTTTCGTAATTCTGTTAGGTTTTGATAGGATTTTTTAATATTTAAAATTTTCCGTAAATTGGAAATTTTAATTATTTTTTATGAAAAATGTAAAAAATTGGTCCTTGTGGATTTTTTATAGGGGCGTGAGTACTCAAAAAACAATTCTTATGACCCCCTACACCCTTTTACCAAGTTTCATCTCAATTGGACAAGTTTTTCTAAGTCATTGTTTATGAGGAGTCCAAGTGAGTCAAAAGTCAACAAATAATTGGCTAAGGTAAAAAAAGCCAAAAATTGTAAAAGTGTCTAAAGTCAAGAAAAGAAGTGGGGAAATGGTTTCTAATGTATTTACTAAGTTTTAAAAATAAAAATCCACTTAGAAGAACCCCCCACGACAAGTAAAAAGGGGTTCCCCCCCTTCACATCTCACCCCTCAAACCCTAACTCACTACCAAAACCCTAAAAGTGTCTCTTCCTTGACTTATTCTCTCTCTCTTGGATGGTTGACACTTGTAAATCATACAAGAGGGGTCTCTCCTCTCTCCCTCATATAAAATTAATCCCTCCCTCCTCATTTTTACATGAGTTTTTCACAACAACTATATTATTCCAAAATCTCTCCCCACTCTCTCTCATTCTCTCCAATTTTCTCTTGTGATTTTTGGTGTCATTTGGTAACCTTTATTGGAGTAATAAAATGAATCTTTGGAGGATCTATTGGTGTTCTCTTGGTGTATTCTTGGTTTTCTTGTATGGTATTTTCTCTTGGTAAGGTAACATTATAATTTTTGTTTATCTTTGTTCCACATTGTTTTACTTGAAGAACCCTAAGCAAAGTATTTTGCTAGGGATAAATTTGTAGTAGTATTGTTATAGGTTTATGTGATTTTCTTTTATTAGTGTTTGCAAAGTATTTTGTATGTATTTTAAAATATCTCACCTTATTTTCTCATTGTGTAGCAAGGGTTTACATATTTGCAGGTTGTCAAAGCTTGGAGGAGGAACTCTAAAGGCTTCATTCTATTCCATATAATTTTATGTTTTAAATTCAGACTTTTATTTACTTATTTTATGTTCATATTATCATTCAAATCTTACTAAAAATTTCAAAATTTAAGTTCAGATTTTTTTTGTAAATATTTTTGTACATATGTTGACTCAAAATTAACATTTTGTGGTGATTTTTAGCATTTTCCAGCAAGCTTTGTTTGCTGATTTATGCAGGTTTTCACCATTTAAAAGGAAGGTGCTGCCCAAATTTGGCTACCTAAATATCAACAAAACTTCTATAAGCTTTGGGTGCAAATCCCCAGCCTCTCTCGACTTTCTAAATCATTCCCCCCCCCCCCCCCCGCCTCTCTCTGACTTTCTAAAACTATTCTAAGCAGCCCAAGAGAGTCTCTTGGGATTGAACTTTCTTTTTCTTTAAAAGTTTAAAATTTGTAAATTAATTTTAATTATTTTCCCACACCTTGCATTGTTCTTGGCTCTACCATCCTTACAAAATCGTGTTGTCTAGGATTAGATTTTTTTTTTCTTCTGATTTTTTCTTTAATTAATTTTTCCCGCCTTTGCCACAAAATCTGAAGGCTTTGTCCTCCACCTTGTGCTAAATTATTGTGGTTAATGTGTTAAAGTTATATATTTTAATTAAACTTTGATTTTTCACACCTTGCATGTGAGTGGCTATGCCATCCTGCAAAATCATGATGTCTTGTGCTTAAAATTTCACTTGTAAAAAGTCAATAAAATTTACCCTACCTTTGCCCTGTATTCCCTCCCCTTGCCACTTTGTGGATCTTGGGTAATAAGAAAGGGAAAAGGATTGAGTGGATAGTTTAATTAAGCACCCATTTATGTTATTGTTTGGACACTAAAATAAGGTGACTTGCGGAGGCTAGAAGGGGTTGAAGCCGGGGACAGTTTCATGAAACTAAGTGTCCTCCTTGTTGAGCGCCCAAGCACTTTGGACTTGACCTATAGAGCTAGGGGAGAACCTTGTTGTTATTCTTATTGAGCACCCATCATTTCCTCTTGGTTAAGGGATAGATACTTGGGGTAGTCACATAGCTTAGGCTTTCAAATCCTCACATCAAAACCACTAAGTTAAAAAAAACTTAAAATTAACTAAAAGCAACCTAAAACACTTGCAATTTTTATTTCAACAATTCATTTTCAAGAATTGTTTTTCCATTTATTTTATGCAAGTCATTCACATTATTCTTTATTTATTATTCAAGCATTATTTAATTCTTTTGGAAGTAATTGTTTATATGTAAAGTTATTTTGTGAATCATTATGTGGATAAATTTATTCTTTTATTTCAAGTTGTAAATATACCTTTTTGTGAATATTTTTTCAATAAGTGTAATTTAATAATATTTGGGAACTTGTCTAATTGTTTGTAAAATAAAGGTTTGTTTGTCATTAAAGTATTCCATATTGCATTAATTGATTATCATTGGGTTGGATAAAAACAATCAAAAATTTAATTAACTCCTAGAAATTTAATAAACCTTCACATAGTTTAATAGGGTCTACCCCCCTTGGATTCCCAAGGAGTTAGTCTAGACAGAAGGAGTCCAGATTGAGGTGACAGTGGGTCTAGATTTAGGTTTGTTCCTCCAAGGACACATAAAATGTATTGGATACTTCTCCACCTTTGTAGGTGTGTATTATGATGACAACATCTTTGGCGTTGTTGTTAGGGATAAGTCTCTTATCCTTGGTTGATTGAAAAAATTTAATTATTTCTTTAAAAAACTAAGTAATAAACTTGTCCCTTAAATTTTATCGTAACTCGAGTTTTGTTATTAGAAATTTATTAATCTCCAAGTGTATACTCCACTTACTCATTCCTTGAGGTATCCTACTAGAAGCAACCCACAAGGGTTGGTTGATTCTCTTCTTGAACCTGAAAGAGTGTGTAGGAGGAGAATAAATAGACTAGTTCCTCGTAGGCTCCTTGAAATTCTTGGAGAAGAATCAATCTATGATATACATCTCTTGTTTGTACATAATAATCCTACAAAAAATATGGGTGATCCATTGAGTCCATGTAATTTTGATAATATTCAAGTTTATCCTCATCCTATTCCTAACAAAGCTATTGAGAAATTGCATGCTTTTCAGAGAAATAATGTTTTCAGTGCCAAGACTCACATCCTGAATCTCAACATGTGCATCCTAAAATGGTGTAATGGTCACAATTATGAATATGTGAAGATGAGTCTTTTTTTGTATTCTCTGGAAGGAGATGCAATAGAATGGTTCTCAGAACAAGATCCTAGCAAAGTTAGCACTTTAGAAGAAATCACAAAAGCCTTCAATGAAAGATGAGGTGATCAGAAGGAAGACCTTCATTTATTGGTTTCCCTTAACTCCAGTCAAAAGAAGGAAAATGAAACAATGGAGAAATTCAATAAAATATTTAATGACTTGGTTAAGAGCCTCCCTCAAACTATTAAGCCTCTCGATGCTTCAATCTTAATTCATTGTATGGAAGCCTTTGAAGGAGAAATCAGATATCAATTAATGGACAAAGAGCCAACAACTCTGAAGGATGCACAAAAGTATGCCATCAAAATAGATAAGAATATGCAAGATGCTAGGAAGTCAAATATTCATGGTTTGTCAAGGGGAAATTCTTCCAAAACCAATGAGGAGAAGAAGAATAAATTTGAAAATAAAGAATATTTTGGTGATGGCATCAAGGAATTCACCCAATTAATTAAGCAAATGGAGATTAACCAGGCTATTCAAATGAGAGAACATGCTAATCAAATGACAATAATGCAAAATAGGTTGGTGGCCATGGAAAGGGCTCAAGATAATAGACCCCATCATAGATAAAATGATAAGTGGTCAAAGAAACCTCCACCTCAAGAGGAAGAGCCCGCAAATCCATTTGAGTCTACTAACTTGGTTAATCATCAATTTATCCCATATTGTAGACCTTGTGGGAAATTTCATGAAGAATCAACTTGCCAAATCTTTCTTAAAATTTGTGATGAAGGAAAGTCCTCTAAATCAAAAAAATGAGAAGTTAATATGTTTAGTCATGAATATAATGTGGGCATGAATGAATGGATGGAATTAATGGAGCATAATATGGAGGTAAATTGCATGAATGAATTTGTGGAAAAAGTGACAAAAACTTTTGGTCCTAAACCTACTCCCAAGAAAGTATTAGAAATGGCTAGATATAGAGGTTTCACTTATCAAAGAGATGGGACCAAAAATCAATATAGGCCACAAGCAAGTGTTCCCAAGACACCTCCTCTCAATCCTAAATCAATTGTTCCTACAAATTTAGAATTAAATATTGACTTAGGAGAGTGGTTGAATAATGCAAAAATATTGGTCCATGTGGCATAAATTATGAAGATTCCATCTCAAAAGGGGAAATTGCTCAAATATATAGAACATCCTCCTTAAGGTAATGGTGACAGGCCATAGGTTGTAGCTTACGAGGATTCACTTGTGATTTTGAAAAATTTGGATAGGGTAAATGAAAAGAATCATTTTTTTTTTCTTTCTCTACTTATGAATGATTATCTCCTTCACAATTACATGCTTGATTCTGGAGCAAGTTCAAATGTCATGACTAATAAATTAATGGAACAATTAAATTTAAGGATTTCAAGGCTTTATCATAACATTTGTGCCATCGATAGTAAAACAATTGAAGTGTTGAAATATTGTAACTACAAAGAGTATTATATTTATTATTGAATCATTATTAATTAGAACAATCCCATTTTGTGGATTGATCTTGTCGCGATTTGTAAATGACCAAATCCCCTTTTGTGGATTGGTAAAACCCTAATTATATCATGCTAATTAAGAAGTCGTCCCCCAAGCCTAATTAAAGTGGTTTTAGCCACTAAGTGAAGAGGTCAGCCCTGCCTAGTGAAGAGACACCTCCCTAGCGCCTGCTAGCTAGTATAAATAAAAGAGGCTAGTGCCTCATTATCTCACTCACTTAGCTCACTCATCTAGTGTGCAAGCTTGAAGGAATTTGCAGTTGCCAGTTGCCAGAAGAAGGAAAAGACAGGCACATTTATCAGTGTAGGATATTCTCTAGTGTTTTGGCTTATTGTTTGGGCATTGTATTGGCTATCTATATTAAGAAGGTTTTTGTTGTGTTTTCTCCCCCATGAGGATTTCCCAAGATAAATGTTGTGTATCTTGTGATTATGTTTCTCTCATTGATCCTACATATTCTATTATTGTCTAGTAAATTGAAAACAAACTTAATAGTTTCTCTAAAATAAACATGGTATCAGAGCTAAGCTAAAGAGAGCACCTTTCACTGGATAAGAAAAAATATCATTGTTGTCGTACAAGAAAATTAGGGATTTTTTTTTAAGAGGAATTTTAGCCTAAAAACCTCTAGGGAAGTGCGCCCTAGCCTAGTGAACACATTGGAAGCTTGAGCACGCCTTTTCAGTGGAAAAAACTTCTAGAAAGTGAAACCCTAGTTTTCACCGGTACAAGAAAACCAGGAAACCAAAACCAGTACCAGAAGTACCAATACAGGTTTGCGCAAGCTCAATTTCAAGGGGTAAAATTTGGATTTTCATAAAACTGACTGCACCAAGCTACTCACCTTGGCCAAGCACACCTCCTGGTAAGTTCATATCTAAAATCTTAGCACTTTCATTTTTTGGTCATTTTCCCAGCTCCAGGTCAAGATGTCTGCAAGAACGAAGCTTGTTGACAAGTTGGAAGGTGTGGATAAATTTTGTGCCTGGAATTATAGGATTTCACTCACTCTTGAAGATAATTACGTAGAAATATTCATCAAAGAAAATGTACCAGAACTCACAGATTCTACAGCTAAAGAAAAGTACCAGAAGCACATTGTTAGGGCCAAAAGAATCATTGAAGACTCTATCAAAGATCACTTGATCCCTTAAGTAGCATCTAATAATACCCCAAAATAAATGTTTTATTCCCTAACCATATTGTATGAAGGAAGAAACATTAACCAGAAGATTAACTTGAGAACTCAACTCAAGAATACAAAGATGCAGAAAGGAGAAACAATTCATGAATATTTCTCTAGAATCTGTCAATTCAAGGAACAAGTAGAAGAAATTGGAGATACCCTAGATGAATATGAAATCATAATGACATCTCTTAATAGTATCACAATACCTTGGTATGCATTCATCCAAACCATTTGTGCCAGAAAGGAGAAACTACAATTTGACAATCTTGGAGAAGAATGTGTTCAAGAAGAAGCAAGAGTAGCTAACCAAGAAGCAGTACTATTAAGGGATGAAGATAAATCCCTAACTTCTCATGCCAAAGGAGGAAATATAAGGTCTCACTTCAATAAGGAGACCCATATACATAAGTAATATCACTCACCAAATAGATTCATCCATAAAGAATCTCACCCTCCAAGGAGATTCCATAAGTTTTAGAAAGGTAAAAGAAGAGAAAAGGATTTCTCATCATACCAGTGTTATCATTGTGACAAGATGGGAAATATTGCTAAGAATTTTCCAGCGAGAAGAGAAGAATACAAGAAGAGAAATAGAAAAAGACACCATGCCCATGCAGTTGAAGATGATGATCCACCCACAAAGATGATTAAAGAAAAGATTGAAGACTATGTCTTAATCTCTGCCCTCTCAGGATTAGTGTCACCTAGTAAGGACACTTGGATCATAGATAGTGGTGCTTCCAATCACATGACAGGTCAGAGAGGCATTCCCTCTAGCCTTACAGAAAATAACTTTCCCAGAAGTTACACTTGGAGATGATTAACAGTACCCCTTCAAAGGAGTGGGAGAGTCCAATTACAAACTTGATTCAGGGACCCCAATGAAGATGAAGGATGTACTATATACACCAGGTTTGACAAAGAACTTACTTTCTATCTTAGATTTAGATAAGAAAGGTTTCAAGGTTGCATTCATATATGGAGAAGTCCTTATGTGGCCTAATGGAAAAACCATGGAAGATGCAATTGTTATTGGAACAGAAGAAGGTGGCTTGTACAAATTAAATGTTCACTCAGATGCAGCCTTGATTCACTCCACTGAGAGTCTGTGTGAAATTTGGCATAGTAGACTAGCAAACATCAAATACAAGGCCTTACCATATGTAAGTAAGGAAATTACATGTCTACCAGATTTCAAGGTTGACCATGAAGGTGTGTGCAAGGGATGTGCACAAGGAAAGAACATCAAGAATCCTTTCCAGAAGAGAGATAGTAAAGCAGAAAGAGTCTGGGAGCTCATCCACTCATATTTATGTGTTCCAATTCCATCCACCTCTCTTAGTGGGTATGTATACTATGTATCATTTATTGATGACTATTCTCGCAAGACTTGGGTTTACTTCTTGAAATCAAAATATGAAGTGCTTGGTAAATTCAAGGAATTCAAAGCCTTGATAAAGAATCTCTCTGAAAGAAAAATCAAGATACTCAGGTCAGATAATGGAGGGTAACACACCTCAAAAGAGTTTGTAAGATTTTGAAAATATGTCAGGATTAAGAGGGAGCTCACCACTCCCTACAATCCTCAGCAAAATGGTGTAGCAGAAAGAAATAACATAACTATAATGGAAGCAGTGAATACCATGATCCATGATCAAGATATTTCAATGCACGTATGGGAAGAAGCACCAAGAATAACTGTGTATGTACAAAACAAATTATCCCATAGTGCACTTGGGTTCAAAACCCCGGAAGAAATTTTCTCCGGAAAGAAGCCAGAAGTAAATCATCTCAAAATATTTGGTTGTATAATGCTTGTACACATTTTGAAAGAGAAGAGAGCCAAGATGGACCCTTAAGGAAAGAAGGGAATATTTTTTGGATACTGTGAGGTCTCTAAAGACTTTGTAATTTACATACCAGGTTACCATCATATTGAGATCAACAGAGATGTAACCTTTGATGAGGATGCAAAACTCAAGAAATCAAGGATATGCTAGCTTGAAGAGGTATATGAAGAAGAACCTGTAGCTCCCAGAGTTGCAAAAATAGTGAGGGAAGTCACAGTTTACCCTGATGAGGAGATTCTAGAAGATCATGAAATGATATAATCTCAAGAACCTCTTCAAATGACGATCTCTCACAAGAGAAATCCAACTTGGGCAAGGGAACTAATTCAAGATGGAGATAAGTGTGGTGCCTAGAAGGAACCATGAGAAAACTCAAGAAACCTAATCCATTCTCCAGTTATATAGCTTTGATGTGTGATCTCATAGAGAAGGAGCCTACTTGCTTTGAAAAATCCATTCAGAATAAAGAATGGGCAGATTCCATGACAAAATAATACCAATCAATTATAAAGAATGATGTATGGGAAGTAGTTCCTAGAACGAAGAGCAAAGATGTGGTATATTCCAAATGGCTATACAAGATAAAACATGTTCTTGATGGAAGTATTGAGAAATATAAAACAAGGTTTGTATCTCATGGATTTTCTCAAAAGGAAGGCATTGAATATGAAGAGACAATTGCTCATGTAGCCAAATACACTTCTATCAGAACCATCATATCCCTTGAAGCTAAGATGAAGCGGAAGTTACACCAGATGGATGTGAAAACAACCTTCTTGAATGGTGTCATTGAAGAAGAAGTGTATATATAACAACCTCAAGGGTTTGAAGTTGAAGACATAAATACACATGTCTATAGGTTGAAGAAGGCTCTGTACGAATTGAAGCAAGATCCTAGATCTTGGTATGGAAGAATTGATAGTTTCCTGACGAGCTTGGGATTTACCAAGAGTAAAGTTGATTCTAACATTTAATTCAAGGTTATGAATGATGAGCCATTTATATTGTTGTTGTATGTGGATGACTTATTATTATCTGGAAAAGAAAACATCATCACCAATTGTAAGAATAATCTCACTACAGAATTTGAGATGAAATATCTAGGCCTAATGCACTATTTCTTAGGTCTTGAGGTTTGGCAGAGCCTAGAAAATATCTTCCTTAACCAAGGGAAATATTTAGTTGAAATACAGAAGAGGTTTGATATGATGGAGTGTAAATCCATGAATACACCCATAGAAACAAAGTTGAAACTTCTAGTTGATACTTCGTCAATATTGGTTGATGCTATGTTGTACATACATATCATTGGATTGTTGATGTATCTCACAAACTCCAGGCCATATATATGGTTTTTTTTTAACACCTTGAGTCAGTATCTAGTAGAGCCCAGAGGTGTTCACCTTGTTGTTTCAAAACATGTGATGAGATACCTTAAGGGTACATTGGAATTTGGTCTCTGCTACAATGAAGATCAAGACTTCAGACTGATTGGTTATACCGATTCAGATTGGGCTAGAAGTGTTTCTGATAGAAATAACACTTCAAGATGTTGTTTCAGTCTAGGGTCAGCCATGACTTCATGGAAGAGTAGAAAACAATCTAGTATTTCTCTTAGCACAACATAAGCAGACTACATTGTTGCATGTTCCACCAATTGTGAATCCATATGGATACGGAAGTTGTCGATAGGTATTTTTTATCTGGAGATGGAAGCAATCATGATTCTATGTGATAACCAGAGCTGCATAAATATTACAAAGAACCTTGTGTTCCATGACAAGTCGAAGAACATAGAAATTTGGTATCACTAGATTCATGATATGGTGGAGAGGGGAGCCTTAACTCTCCAATATGTTGGCACAGATGAGCAGGTTGCATATGTGTTGACCAAGCCCCTATCTCGTGTAAAGTTTGAGCACTTTCGAGAAAAGATTGGTATAGTCTGAAAGGACCTCCCTCGAAAGGCGGAGTGATGCTGATGATATTATGGTATCTTTACCAATAGTGGGTAGCTCAGTTAGGATTTCATATCCGAGGGGACTGATCATCCTTGGATAGATCCTAAAGGTATGGAAAGGATGGTCTAACAGAGTACATGTGTATGTATATGCTAGCTATGTTCAGTAGTGGTAGCTCTGTTAGGATTTTTATAATCCTAGGGAATCTTATGATTCCTGGGAATATCTCGAAGGTCCGGTGAGGATGGTCTGTCAAAGTACCACGTGATAGCTCCATTAGGATATTACATCCTAGGGAATCTTATGATTTCTGAGCAGCTCCTTAGGGGTTGTCAGAGTACCACAAAATATTGTTGATACACCTGCCTCATTTTGTTTCCCCATGATTATGATGATGATGATGTTCCAACCTTCATGTTGTGATAATTTTGTTACTCTAGCCTGCGTGTTATGATGTTGTTGTTGCTCCAGCCTTTGTGCTATGATGATTATGTTGTTGTTGTTGATGATGATGATGATGTATTAGTTTTATACTAATTGATGTTGATGCAGATTATTATGATGCTACTCCAGCTCCATGATGTGAATGATGATGAGAAAAACTTATGATGATCTATATATATGTCATTCAATGTTCCATATGTTGTTGATGTTGTTTCCCTCTCTCTCTCTCTCCTGATGGTGTTGTATAATACCCTTCTTGTTAAGGGGGAGTATTGAAATATTGTAACTGCAAAGAGTATTATATTTATTATTGAGTCATTATTAATTATATCAATCCACTTTTGTGGATTGATTATGTCGGGCTTTATAAATGACCAAATCCCCTTTTGTGGATTGGTCAAACCCTAATTATATCATTCTAATTAAGAAGTCGGTCCCCTAGCCTAATTAAAGTGGTTTTATCCACTAAGTGAAGCGATCAACCCTTCCCAGTGAAGAGACACCTCCCACTGCCTGCTAGCCAATATAAATAAGAGAGGCTAGCACCTCATTAGTTGACCCAGTCAGCTCACTCATCTAGTGCACAAGTTTGAAGGAAGTTGCAATTGCCATTTTCTAGAAGAAGGAAGAGAGAGGCACATTGCTCAGTGTTGGATATTCTCTAGTTTTTTGGTTTATTGTCTTGACATTGTATTGGCTATCTATATTAATGAAGTTTTTGTTGGGTTTTTCCCCCCACAAAGGTTTCCTAGGATAAATGTTGTGTATCTTGTGATTGTGTTTCTCTCAGTGATCTTGCATATGTTATTATTGTCTAGTAAATTGAAAAGAAACTTAATAGATTCTCTAAAATTAACATGAAGTGCATGGTTTGATAAAGGGCTTAGAAGTTCATTTGGATGCCTTCCCTGGTATTCAAATAGAAATGGACATAGTGGTGATTGATGTGCCCAATGCTTAGGGTATGTTACTCTCAAGGAAAACAATTGAATATTTTGGGGGTAGTATACAAATGGATTTAACTTATGCCACCATTCCCACTCCTGATGCGGCCATGTTTATATTAAACAAAGGATTGGAAAGAAAATACCATGTTGAAGATCCTAAGAAACCCATAAATGAGTTTGTATAATGTGAACTAGAGATGGGATGTTATGAGATACCATCTAATTTTATATAACATGTCAAGGAGAAACTTATGAATGAACTCCCAAGTGTTTGTAATGTTTGGGATGCCATGGATTCTTTTGATTATTATTCATTCTTTTCATACATATACTTATGTTGGTTACTGGTGAGAACTTTGTTTTGCAGATTTTGAGGTTCTCGCATGCTCTCCTTCCCAAAGATAAAGCACACATCCCCATGTGGAGCCATATGTTGATCACCTATTTCTACTAGGTTCCAATGCCATGTACCATGAAGATATGTACCTTGTGGTACGACAAGTTTGAAGACTTATAGCTCAACAAGACAATTCCCCCCCCCAACACTTATTTATGTGTACACGTAATGTTCGCTCCCCTATGTGGGATAATTTTGTAATATGTTAGCATGGGTAAATTTATATTTAGTTTCCTAGAAATTTATCATTATGGAAGTCCTTTCTTCAAGTGTTTTTTTTCCTTAGGTAATTAATCTTGCTTTTCGGCGATTTTAATTACCCTTGAGTTTTCACTCAATAATCCTCTAAAGTGGTGAAAAGCATTCTAATGATCGAGCCCATTTGGTGACTAAGGTTTAAAAATGTTTTAAATTACCATGCTAGAAATCTCATAGAGTCTTGCAAATTTTGTTAGTCTTTGATAGGATTTTTTCATAATTAAAATTTTCCATAAATTAGAAATTTTAATTATTTTTGAGGAAAAATGTAAAAGTTTGATCCTTGTGGATTTTGTATAGGGGTGTGAGTACTCAAAAAAAATGGATTAGGAACACCTACACCCTTGGACCACGTTTCAACTCATTTCAACAAGTTTTTCTAGATCATTGTCCATGAGAAGTGAAATTCAGTCAAAAGTCAGCAAATAATTGGCTAAGGTAAAAAAAGCTAAAAATTATAAAAGTGTCTAAAGTAAAGAAAAGAAGTGGGGAAATGTTTTCTAATGTATTTCCTAAGTTGGAAAATAAAAAATCCACTTAGAATAACCCCCCATGGCAAGTCAAAATGGGTTTTCCCCATTCACATATCACCCCTCAAACCCTAACTCACTACCAAAACCCTAACTCATTTCAACAAGTTTTTCTAGATCATTGTCCATGAGAAGTGAAATTCAGTCAAAAGTCAGCAAATAATTGGCTAAGGTAAAAAAAGCTAAAAATTATAAAAGTGTCTAAAGTAAAGAAAAGAAGTGGGGATATGTTTTCTAATGTATTTCCTAAGTTGGAAAATAAAAAATCCGCTTAGAATAACCCCCCATGGCAAGTCAAAATGGGTTTTCCCCATTCACATATCACCCCTCAAACCCTAACTCACTACCAAAACCCTAAAAGTGCCTCTTCCTTGACTTGTTCTCTCTCTCTTGGATGGGTGACACTTGTAACTCATCCAAGAGGGGTATCTCCTCTTTCCCTCACATAAAAGGAATCCCCCCTCCTCATTTTGACATGAGTTTTTCACAACTCTATTATGCCAAAATCTCTCCTCATCCTCTCTCATTCTCTACCATTTTCTCTTATGACTTTTGGTGCCATTTGGTAACCTTTCTTGGAGTAATAAAGTGAATCTTTGGAGGATCTCTTGGTGTTCTTTGGTGTTCTCTTGGTGTATTATTGGTTCTCTTCTATGGTATTTTATCTTGGTAAGGTAAAATTATAGATTTTGTTTATCTTTGTTCCACATTGTTTTACTTGAAGAACCCTAAGCAAAGTATTTTCCTAGGGATAAATATATAGTATTTTTGCTATAGGTTTATGTGATTTTTTTTTATTATTGTTTGCAAATTTTTTTGTAGGCCTTTAGAAGATCTAACATTCCTGTCTCATTGTGTAGCAAGGGTTTACACATTTTAAGGTTGCCAAAGCTTGGAGGAGGAACTCCAAAGGCTTCATTATATTCCATATAATTTTATGTTTTACGTTCAACCTTATATTTACTTATTTTCTACTCATATTATTATTCAAATCTTGATAAAAAAATTCAATATTTAAGTTCATAATTTTTTTTTATATATTTTATGCACATATGCTAACTCAAAATTAACATTTTGTGGTGATTTTTAGCATTTTCTAGCAAGATTTGTTTGTTGATTTATGTTGGTTTTCACCATTTAAAAGGAAGATGCTACCCAAATTTGGCTACCTAAAGCTCAAGAAAAGTTCGATAAGATTTGGTACAAACCCCCCTCCCTCTCTCACTTTCTAAAACTATTGTAAGCAGCCCAAGAGAATCTTTTGGGCTTTCACTTTCTTTTTCTTTCGGGCTTTCACTTTCTTTTTCTTTCAAAGTTTAAAATCTGTAAATTAATTTTAATTGTTTTCTTGCACCTTTCATTGTGCTTGGCTCTGCCATCCTTGCAAAATAGTGTTGACTAGGATTAGAAGTTTTTTCTGATTTTTTCTTTAATTAAGTTTTTCCACCTTTGCCACAAAATCAAAAGGCTTTGTCCTCCACCTTGTGCCAAAGAAGTGTGTTTAATATGTTTAAGTTATTTATTTTAATTAATCTTTGATTGTCCACACTTTGCATGTGAGTGGCTATGCCATTCTACAAAATCGTGTTGGATTGTGCAATTTCACTTGCGCAAAGTAAATAAAATTTACCCCGCATTTGCCCCGTATTCCCTCCCCTTGCCACTTTGTGGATCTTGGGTAATAAGAAAGAGAAAAGGGTTGAGTGGATAGTTTAATTAGGCACCCATTTATGTTATTGTTTGGCCATTAAAATAAGGTGACTTGTGGAGGCTAGAATGGGTTGAAGTCACTGACAGTTTCACATCACGAAGTGTCCTCCTTCTTGAGCACCCGAGCACTTTGGACTTGACCTGCAGAGATAGGGGAGAACCTTGTTGTTTTTTTTATTGAGCACCCAACATTTCATATTGGCTAAGGGATAATGACTTGTGGTAGTCACATAGCTTAGGATTGCAACTCCTCACATCTAAACCACTAAGTTAAAAAGAAACTTAAAATTAACTAAAAGCAACCTAAAACACTTGCAATTTTTATTTCAACAATTCGTTTTCAAGAATTTTCTTTCCATTTATTTTCTGGAAGTCATTCACATTATTCTTTATTTATTATTCAAGCATTATTTAATTATTTGGGAAGTAATTGTTTATATGTAAAGTTATTTTGTGAATAATTGTGTGGATAAATTTATTCTTTTTTTTTCAAGTTGTAAAGATACATTTTTTGTGAATATTTGTTCCATAAGTAGAATTTAATAATCTTTAGGCATTGTTCTAATTGTTTGTAAAATAAAGGTTTCCTTGTCATTAAAATATTTCATATTGCATTGATTGATTTTCATTGGGTTGGGTAACACTAATAAACACTTTAATTAACTCTTATAACTTTAATAAACCTTCATGTAGTTTAATAGGGTCTACCCCCCTTGGCTTCCCTAAGAGTGAGCCTAGACGGAAGGAGTCCAAATTGAGGTGACAGTGGGTCTGGATTCAGGTTTGTTCCTCCAAGGACACACCAAGTGGGTTGGAGACTTCTCCATGTTTATAGGCTTGTATTAGGACGGAAACAACATTCAATTCTTGGGCTTCCTGCCGCAATGAAGACCCAAGTTGGGCTTGTTCCTCCAAAATGTCGATCAAAAAAGTCATGCTAAGACAAACAAGTGCACCCTCCAAGGATCTCAATTCAAAGCATCATGGAAAGTAAAATCACATTTAATATAAGAGCCACCTAAACATGTGCATGAAAATATACCTTATCAAATTAAGAAAGTGCTCAAATACCCTATGCAATTTGCCAAGTTTAGGTATGGGAGGGTTGACAAGGTGACCCATTGGGTGAATCAGACCTAAATAATTCAAGGAGTGCTTCTTAAGTGGAAACCTCCCTAATTCGTGTTGAGAAGATTAGGTGGATGGGAGTAAGACCTTTGGGCATGGGGTTCATGACATACAAGGGTTCATATTGTCACATTTATGGGTGCCT
Source organism: Picea sitchensis (assembly GCA_010110895.2). Lineage (NCBI taxonomy): Eukaryota > Viridiplantae > Streptophyta > Pinopsida > Pinales > Pinaceae > Picea > Picea sitchensis. The sequence continues at coordinate 128,997 of SNQJ01S0007060.1, forward strand.
TTGTAGAGGGTGTGTTGCACTTTTGTTTTCAATGCATCCTATTTCCAATCCCACTTATTGTCATTTGTTATTTAATATGTTTCTAGGTTGAAGCCAAGGTGGGAATTCTACCTAAGCATGAAAAACATTTCCAACCTTGACTCTACTCCAGTCATATTATGCTTCCCCAAGTTGAATACAATGTGTGGGACTTCTGCCTAAGCATGAAAAACATTTCCCATGCATGCTCTACCTTGGTTGGCATTTTTATATTTTTATTTTTCACGGGTCTCGTCAGTTTCTTATGAGAGACATTTCATTGTCCTTGGGATCCTTGGGAGAGCATCTAGAAGGTTTATGATTGGATTTTATATTTTTCCAGCTACAAACCTCTAGGCCTTAAACCCCTTCTTCCCATGAAATGAGGTACAGTCCCTTCTTGGGTCAATACACCTGAAAATCCCAAAAGATAAGGAGACGAATAAGGGGTGAAGTGATGAAAAATATTAAGTATGATTGGGAATGGAACAATGACTTGTCAAGGAGACCTCCTAGTAGAAAACCCATCCCTAAGGGTGACCACTTACTAGGGCGTAATGTCAAACACCAAGGTGAAATAGGGAAATTAGCATAACTTCCAGGAAAACATTCTATAATCAAAACTAGATTTAAATCCACATACTCAAATGCCTGAAACATTAAAATGACACTTACCACAATACATGACTTCTACCTCATGGATAAATACCCATCATATTATGAAAGCAAGTTGATGTGGGGGATGTCATCTTCATGAATCCAGGAACTATGGTGGTGAAGCGGGTCTCTATCTGTACATGTGGACATTATTGGTCATCTATCTCTCGGTACTCCATGTCTGCAAACTGAGGACCTCAAGATATCATATCCTTATCTATGCCTAAAAATTGGGGATAACTATGGATCTTACTCAGGGAAAAGTACTCATCATAAAGTGCATGAGAACCTTAACATCTCCTAGTCGGACATGTGCCTACACTGAAACATGAAAACGTAAAATCTAGGGTGGTTCTATCACCCTTTGTCCATATATATCATAAATCAAAATCTCAAAAATGACAACTAATCTAGAAAAGAAAAATTTTCATTTTTCATATAATGCGATAAGAGAGAAGCATGTAAAAAATGCAAGTAGAGAAAAATGAAATGCATCTAAAATACCATGATAAATCAAGACACAAAATGCAAGAAAGAAATATGACCTACCTACTTACCTGGGGCCTAGGCCTTGAAAAAGTCGTGTACCTTGAATGTAGGATTGGAGGAGATCCCCATCCACTAGTAATGGCATATTTCTCCCATCCAAAGCTGACAAGTAGTATTTTTCATTCTCAGACTTCTTCTTGATGAAGTAAAATCCAAGCCAAGAGTTGTCATTATTCTAATCATATTTGGGTTTTCCCTTCCTCTTATCCCACATGAATGCAATACTTCCTTCACTGTAGTTGATGTAAGGTATATTCTCGATGTAGGGGTACAAAGGCAGCTCTGTGTTGACTGCATCTTTAATATCCTTCTGATGTTCTCTATCCCCTTCATCTTCTTCTTTCTTCAATATCTTGATGGACCCTGGTTGTTTCCCTTGGAATTTTCCAAGTTTATCTTTGTAATCATTCGTCCTTAGAAGTAGCACATCTATGCAGTATTCCTTCTTAAAAGGTAGGTCTCATGGATCATACTCAATGGTATTTGGAATCTCATCAAAATCATCCTCGCTAATATAATCAGGGTCATTTCAATCCAATACATGTTTCTTGGACACCTCCTAGTTATAGAGGATATCGAAGGTACCATATCCCATAGTAATGTGTGCATGAGTGAGGTCCATGTTGAGAAACCCACCAAGAGTGGTTTCCCAACTCCTTGATGAGAGTATACCCCAAACGTCTAGAACATCAAACACGACTATGTTCATGATAAGGCCAATGTGAGGGAAAACTTCCAGGTATACTTCCATGTCTTGTATGAGACCATAAACCTTCACCTTATTGGAATCAATGCCACAAACATTTCCATATGGGTGATTTGTTTTCAAAACAAGTTGTTTCATGACCTTCAAAGACATCACATTTTTCAAGGCTCTAGAATATAGCATGCAATTTTTCAATTGGAGACCATTTACACCAAGAGATATGTAAAATGGAGGGTTGGTATCCCTTTGTCATCCATGGTACATGGTGTTTAAGATCACAAGAGGATATTATTCCTCATTTGGAACCTTCAATGCCTTCAACAAATCTCTTCTAAAATAATGAACCTTGCACATATCCACCACATGAACTGACATATTCGTCTTTCCAATCATGGTTGGGACATCTATATTCAATTGAATCTCTTCTTCCTATGTTTGTTTTGGAGTCAATTATTAAACTTGAGGTAGGGATAGTGGGAGCACTTTCTTTTCTGTCTAGGGATCCATTTGATTTTGTTGAAGTGAAGCTTGATTTGTTGACTGAGATGTTTTTTTCTCTTTTGAAAATTGTGGAGGAAAGATAAGAATTTTATTTCTTCGTGCATACATCAAGATCTCCCTTTTCTTTAGTTATTTCCTCTTCTCTTCATTCAATTGATTAAGAACTATGAGCCATCCTTATCTGATCAATATGTTCTCATATAATACCTACAGGTCTATCATAATATTCATCCTGAAAGGAAAATATTGTATCCATGAAATTGATATTGTCATGAGACTCTTCTTCTCATCTTGGACACTCTTCCTCTGGGTGAGGTTATCGGCAAGAAGAGAACCATGGTAATTCCTCCAAGGTCACCATCCCAACAGGATTTAGTGTTTCATGAGCCTTTGCAACTTGTTGAAGCTTTTCCTTCCAACCCATAGGTTCTTTCCTAAAAAATGGATGTCTGGCAGTAGACTGATTTATTTCCAAAGTTGTCAACTGACTCATAACTTGATTTTGAGTTTGTACAAACTAAGTATTCATCTTATCAAGCTTTTGAGCTATGAGAGAAATTGGATCTAGTGCACTTTTGCAGTTGTATTTTCCTTTGGGTTTTTTTTGGAACGAGGATACTGAAAAGGATCAAACGTGGAACACATAATATTCTCTTCAATTTCTATGCTATACTCCTTAGATTCTTCCAAAGTGCGGGGATTCTTGTCCCTCAGGATGAAACCAAATTTCCCTTCAAAGGAATTGATATAAAGGATATGAGTAGCTACTATGGTAGGGTGCAAATACTAAGGGATTTGGCTGTGCAGTTTTTCAAATGCGGTATCAAACTCACTAATTGTTTCGTTCTCCTTTTTTTTTATCTAGTTGAACTGGCTCATTGGCATATTGTTGTCTTTCTTCAGTGACCACCTGCTTTTGAACAACTTAACAAAGTCTTTGTAAGTGGTAAGGTGATCGTCTGGTAATATTTCAAACCACCTTTGGACATCTTCAGTTAGAGATGTTGCTAGCAATTTCATTACAATATCCTCATGTTCCACTCCTTCATTTTGCATGTCTCAACCGATGGCATGTAGATTTTTTCTACAGTCATTACATTGTTCCCAACAAAATTTGGCCACCATTTGTTGATTTCCTTAGGCATGGTATTGGGATGTCTAGCGATGGATACCATGTTCAATGGCCTATAGAGTCCCTTTTCCCAAGGATGAGCCATTGGTGTAAGTGGGAGATTATCGTGAAAGAGTTGTTTGACAATGGAGGAATGTAGAGGAGGTCTTCTTTGGTAAGTTTTGGAAGGTTTGAATATTCCAAGGGGAAGGGTTTTTCTGGATGAAGGATTTTGGGAAGGTGGATTCGCTAGATGATTCTTATCTCATCAAAAAAGGAAATGGAAAGGGAACTTCCCTCGAGTGGATTCGCCAGGAAAACTAGAGAAAGACTTTGGGATATTTTTCCAAAGTGTCATTAGGGCACAAAAGAGTATTCAAAATCCTCCCCGTCAATGATGCCAAAATTTTCTCACACAAACTGTAGGTTTGGAAAAGGCTGACCCAATCCACAAGATGGAAATAACTGTGGAAGAGTCTACCCACTATCACCTTAGACAAACCCTCCCCTTGCTTTAATGAAGGAGAAATTCTACACAAGGGGGAAATCCTGAGTGACCCTAGGGGGAAAGGAGATGGAAAATGGATTTATGGAAGGTGATTCCCCTATAGTTCAAACGACAAAGTGGAATATGGCTTGGGAATACATCTTGAACATGGTTAATGGTTTCCAAATTCTTGAGTACTTGTAGAACATAGGTATACCTGCTCAAGACAAGAGAAGAAATAGTATACAAGGACAATATTCCAATGGAAAATCAAGTGAATCTTGTTGTCCTAAATGAAAACAGTAAACAAATGTGTATATCAGCAATGAAAGAAATTAATTACTGTCGAAATAACCACCAAAATTGTCAAATAATTATTGGAGAATGAAGCACTAAACCGATAGATAAATTTCAAATACTCAAGCACAAACTTTGACGGTGAAAGAGGGTTGTTAGATAGTGTTTTCAGAGAATAATTGTAACAACCAATTAGTTGTATAAAACATTTTCTATAGCAACAAGTTTCAACCACGAAAATTAGCAAGCAATGTGAGAAAAAATTAACCAATAAGTAGTAGAATGATAATAGTGGCTTACAAGCAAATTTCCACAGTTAATATGTAAGTAAAAGTAAGAAATAGAGTATGTTTTTCTGCAGCTCTATTGGTTGTAGCTTTTGATTTATTGTAACTCAAGAAATACTAGGATAATCAAGACACATTAATGGATTTAGCAAGCTTAAGACACCAAGAAAATATTCCAACTTGAACAAGATCAATATCTCTCAAAATCATGTTTACCAATGCAAGTAATTTATTTCTCCAATGCAATAAATGATTAGTGCCTTTCCAAATGGGTTATGGAGTATTCTTCTATTATGTTAGGCCTACTACTTCTCAATGGGTATAATCCCTTTTACTCCCTTGATAAAGTAACCCTAACAAGGTAAATTCTAGGAGGGTGTAAGTCATTTTACTCCTAGAAACCTTTGTAACAACCTTTTTAACCAAAAAAAATGATAAAACTTGGTGGAGGGTATATGCCCTTATATTCCTCTAAGGATATAGCCAATAAAAACCATGGAACAAGAAAGAATAGCTAACAAAATGTAGATTTTCCTTACAATTCCAAGAGCATGGAAGACAAAACCCTAGTTATTAAGAAATTTCATCACCATATCGAGAAAGATCCTCCAAGAGATATCACACCACTTTACTCCACAATACAAATGATAACCATATCATAAGAGAGAGAGTGTGTGATATTTCCCAAGAGGGGTGCAAATTTCAGCCAAGTAGATCTTCTAGTGTGAGAGAGTTATGTTCAAATGAAATGAAATTGATCCTTATTTATAAAAAAACTCCTAAAAAGTGTTTATCCACATAAATTAGGGTAAACCACAAAATAAGGGAGCCATGCTCTCTTTATTTTTCCCATTTACAAAATAATTTTAAATTTAATTTTAAAAATCCACATAAGAAACCCTAAGAGGTGACATCAATCCTCTCTAGGGTGACATTTTGACACTTTAGAAAGTCATTGAGAAAAGGGATGAGGTCGTTGGGCCTCCTAAGGCTCCTTCTTCATGCACTAGGCTCATCTATGTGATGCAAAAGGTCTTCCTCCTCCAAAAATTCCAAGTGTCCGTCAAAACAACATTATCACCACCAAAACCCTATCCCTAGACTGACGTCAATCCCTCCAAAGTGATGTTTTAGCCTTCAAAGGAAAATGTTTAGGCTTTCAAGGGCCAAGTGAGATCCTTCAAGGTCTCTTACTTTGCCTCCAAAGGCAACTTTCATCTATTGTATTGCCCCAAGGTCTGGGCTATGACATCCAACCGGTGGGATTCCTTCCCCAATGTAGGCCCAAGTTGTGTTTGTTCCTATTCGACAACACATGTATTCCAACAGGGGATGAACACCTTCAATAACCACTCACACAACCAGATAAAAGATCAAAACAATGATGTTTTGATGTGGTAAAACCCCTATGGGGAAATATCCACGGCCCTAGCCAACACGACCACTTGGAGCAGTTTATTAATGCAAAAGAAAAAGATTATAGAGAGATTTTACAAGAGAGTTTCTCACAATCTATCATCGACAAATGACCCTCCATGCTCTTTAAATACAAATCATGGACCAATTGATTGTTAAGCCACAGATCAATGTTTGTTAATATCGAGGAGAATATGAATCATTGAATCACTCTATGTCAGTAAAATATTGTGACCGTCGGATTTCCTAACTACAAATGTGTACTAATGCATACTAAAGAAACACAATTTTACCTAACGACACATTAGACCAAGTAGATCTTAACTAACTCTTAAGTGTCTAAATATCCTAACATCCCCCCTTACGAACAACTTGGGATAGGATCGAAGGATTTACAATATGGACACAATAGGTTAAGGAAAGAGGAATTAAATCCTATCCCCCCTTGATGGAAACTTCCTGAACTCCTAACATAGATCGAAGTTTGGAAAAATTCACTTCTGTAAGAGACTTTGTGAAATTGTCTGCAACTTGATCTTTTGTAGGGAAAAAGAGTACTTCAATAACTTGATCATGAATGAGATTTCTGATGAAGTGCATGTGTATCTCTATGGGTTTTTTATGCTAATGTTTAACTGGGTCTTTGGCGATCTTGATGGCACTCTGATTTTCGCACCAAATGTTGGTCGTATGCTACTGCTGGAATCCAAACTCTAAAAGAATCTGTCGAAGCCATTAAGCTTCTTGACTTGCATTTACCATTGCTCGATACTCTTCTTATGCGGAATAAAGTGCAATAGTCTATTGTTTCTTACAGGACCAAGTGATAGGTCCTGAACCAAGGCTGAAAACATAACATGCAGTATAATTCCGATCATTAGGGTCGCTAGCCCAATTTGATTCAGTGAAACCAACCAATAAAGGAGTCCCGACTAAACTGTAATGTATCTCGAACTGAATTGTACCACAAACATAGTGAAGTATCCTTTTTAGCTTCTTTCCAATGGATTTCTTGGGGTGTTTTCATATACCGGGAAACAATACCAACAACAAAGGAAATATCAGGATGTGTATGAGTAAAGTATAAGAGGCTACCAACTAATTGACGGTACAAGGTGGAATAAACTTTAGGAGAAGTACAGATGGCATCAATATTGACTCTAGACTGGAAGGAAGAAGGGGATGGTTTACAATTTTCCATGTGAAATCAATGAAGAAGGTCACAAGCATACTTATATTGGGAAAGAAAAATTCCTTCATTGGTTTGCAAAACTTGGAGGCCAAGGAAATAGTGCAAAAACGCCTAATTTTGTCATTTCAAATTTCTTATTAAGGATGGTTTTCACATGGTTTAAAATGTTTGAGTCACTACCAGTAAGGATAAGGTCATCAACATAAAGGACAAGGATTATGATATGGTTTCCTACTTTCTTGGTATAGACATTAGGATCAAAATGGAATCTAGAGAATCCAGTGGTAATAAGAAAGCTATCCAATTTGGAATACCAAGCTCGAGGAGCTTGCTTAATACCATAAAGATATTTCTTAAGGCGACAAACAAGGCTAGAGTCATTCTGGACATAGCAGGAGGTTGTTCCATGTAGATTTATTCTTGAAAATCTCCATGCAAGAAGGCGGATTTAACATCCATCTGATGGACCTCCCATCTATGTAAGGAAACAAGGGAAAGAACAAGGAAAATGGAATTCATTTTGGCTACAGAGGAAAAGGTTTCATTATAGTCAATTCCTTCAACTTGGGAAAATCCTTTGGCAACTAACCGAGCCTTGTGTCTTTCAACACTTCCATCTGATGCATAATTAGTTCTGTAGACCCATTTACATCTAAAAAAATTTATTCCTTTTGGAAGAGGTACAATATCACAAGTATCATTTTCCATTAAGGAAAGATACTCTTCATTCATTGTTGTATCCCAATCTGGATGACTTGAAGATTCTGCAAATGTCTTTGGATCACGAGTCTCTGAAACATGAGCCAAAATATAAGAGGCTCCTGGAATTGTGAACATGTATGATGTTGATATGAAGGATCGCCGACAATATCACCAACTAATTCTCGTGTTGAACGGACCCATCTAGGAAGCAGTGGAGTTGGAGCTAGTGTTGGTTCAGGTTCAAAGGACTCATCTAGAGGAAGGTGAGCAGGTGGAGGTGGATTTTCATCCTCACTTTCATCCTCTAAAGAAGAAACCAGAACAGAAGAAGAAACCAACATTGAAGATGGTTCGCGACCGAAGAAGGCACAAACGTCGAATTAGGCTCGCAGGACAAAGAAGGCACAAACATTGAATTATGATTGCATGCCAAGAGATTTTCATCAAATTTAACATATCGTCTAATAATAATTTCATTATAATGTGGTTGAAGAAGACTATAAACTTTGACATCTTCCAAATAACCAACAAATATACACTTCTCACTTTTTGGTTGCAATGCTTTCCTTTTCTCATTAGGAATGTGAGCCCATGCTATACTACCAAATACACAGAAGTGACTTACATCTAGTTTATTTTTAGTCCAAGATTATTCTGGTGTTATATTTTTAAGATCCTTTGTGGGAGTGCTATTTACTATGAAATTTACACAGTTGATGGCTTCCTCCCAACACTTTAGACATAATCCCTTAAATTGGATCATACAATTAGCCATTTCTTTTAATGTGCACTTATTTCTCTCAACAACACCTTTTTGTTGTGGTTTATATGGAACAATGTGTTGCATTTGGATTCCCTGTGTTGTGCACTAACTTGTAAAATTATTGGTCACGTATTCTCCTCCATTATTTGTTCTTAAACTTTGAATTTAATGTCCAGATTTCTTTTCTACAAGGACCTTGTAGGCCAAAAACTTGCCAAAAAAATTTATCTTAAGTTTTAAGAAGTAAACCCAAGTACGTCTGGAAAAGTCATCAATGAAAGTTAAGAAATACTTGCACCCAGAAAAAGAAGGAGAAGAAAGTGGACCACACAAATCACTATGAACAAGTTGAAAAGGGTCCGAGGCATGCCAAGATGCACGTTTGCCAAAAATGTCCCAATGATGTTTGTCGAGAAAATAACTGACACAAACACCATCTCTACATGAAACAAGAGGAAGACTAGTCACCATCTATTGATTACATAGTCGTTGCAATGAGCGATAGTTTAGATGAACAAACCGCTGACAAAGTTTTCTCAAGTCATCGCTATGAGCAACAAAAATTGATGAAAACGATGATGACCCAAAGTTGTTAAAATTGTACAACCTGGTAATAGCATCAGTGATTCCAGTTGCAAGAACATTCTTAGGATCTTTTAGATCCTTGATTACATCTTGGTGAGGTGAAAATTCTATGGTTTTACCTTCACCTGAATGAGTCATTTGATATATTGATAGAAGGTTACAAGAAAGACTTGGAACACATAATACATCATTGAAATGACCATTTTCTACTTGAATTGTTCCAGATCCTACAACACTAAGAGATCTATCATTACCAACACATATTTTCTTGGTGTTACATTCATTTAGAGAAGAAAATATGTCTTTATCCTTATCCATATGATAAGATTCTCCAGAATCAATAATCCACTCATCAGAACAAGAAGTATAAGTTGTATTGAAAGAGAAACCAAAAGAAAAAAGTGCATGTCCATGAGAAGAAGAAGAAGAAGAAGTAGAATCAATATTGATGTTGTGCTTCTTCATCGTTGCTTCTAAAGCTACCATCTTCTTGAAACATTTGGACTCATCATGACCATCTTTATCACAAAATTTGCAATGTATGTCAGTCTTCTTATTTTAATATTTTGCTCCTTTGTCACCATTAGGAACAGAAGTTGTCTAAGTGGGTTTGGGACCCTTATGTTTCTTTTTGTTGTGGAGAGGATGTTACTTCTTGGGATTCTTGGGATTATCTTTCTGATGGATGACTAAGGCTTTGTTGGAGGTACCTGTGTTGATCACTCCAAGTTGTACAAGATTATATTTCTCTCTAATCAAAGCATCACAAAAGGACTCAAGAGTGGGTTTTTGATAAGTTGTCCCTAGAGCCTCTTTCATGGCATAAAAGGTAGATACAAACACGAAATATGCACTACTTAGCTTAGCCAAAATAAGATAGATGCAACACTCTTCATCCATATTTATCTTACATTCTTCACATAAAATTATGAGTGTTTTAAACTTAGATAGATAGTCTTCAATGCAATAAAAATCACTTGGAATTACAGTCAGTACTTGATTTTCTAATTGTTGTGCTCGAATAATATTGTGTTTACCAAACACATATTCAATCTTTTCTCAAGCTTCATTGGGTTTATCAATTTGTTGAATATGGAACCTTAAATCAGGAGAGATGGACGTTCTGATTATGCCATGTGATTTATCATTCCTATTATCCCATTTGACTTTCTTATCAACATTAGCAGGTTATGTTTCCTTTCACAAGTTAATCTGGTACAAGCCTTTACTTCTTAATAAATCCTCTATATGGGATTTCCATTGAAAGTAGTTGGTGCTGGTAAGAAAAAGATTACTTGAAGAAACCATATTAAAAATATGGATAATATGGATTTAAAAATTGAAACTAATGATCTGGACGGAAAGATCTCAAAAAATTAGGAGGTTTAAAAAAAAACGACACTGAAAACGAACTTCGGATGTGAAAGTTATGTCATTTAAAAAAATGCATAAACAATAACCAAAGGACCACGTGATGGTGTAAGTTACTTTATGAAGTGACCCACTTTTATAAAAAGAAGCAGTGACCACTTTTACAATGAATTTACTTTATAAATAAAATATGCATGCAAAATAAATAACTCTAAAAGCTACTACTTATAGTGATTCACTTTTATACTTAAAGTGAAATACACTTTACAATGGAGCATGGACTTTTTCAAAAAAAAGTAACAAAAAGATAGACTTAAACTTACTTAACAAGGAAACTTTTAACCAAGTGGGATAGAAAAACATATTGTATTGTTTAGCAAGAGGATTATTGTTGTTGTTGAAAAAAACTATTTTTACAAAAGAAAAAAAAAAATCTTCTCGATGACAACAAGGGTTAGATCTCGGTTAGCTTACCTGGAAAATGCACCTTTTCCTATATGTTTCTGATTTGTCGAGATCGCACAGGGCGCGGGGAAAATATAATACGCATATCTAAAATAGTATCAACCCGGAAGAAAACAATATAAAACCAAAATAATACTCTGCAAAAAAATTAAAAAGGGCATATTCAAGATTTATACCTCTGGATCTAGCTGAAATGGTTGTATCTTGGGAAAACAGAAACCTTTTCGAGTGAAAAAAAAAGTTTGTCTGAATGCAACGAATGCTCCAAACGCAATGAAATATTCCTCTCAGCTTATAAATGTACAAAAATGGTAGAAAATGGAGATGATACAACTCGGCTTCACGGTCTCGATCTATAATAGGAGTGTGTCTTCAAACAAGCTTTGATACCATGTTCGACAATACATGTATTCCAATAGAGAATGAACACCTTCAGTAACACTCACACAACCAGATCAAATATCAACACACCGATGTTTTGACATGGTAAAACCCCAATGGGGAAACATCCACAGCCCCAACCAACACAGCCACTTGGAGCAATTTATTAATGCAAAAGAAAAAGATTACAGAGATATTTTACAAGAGAGTTTCTCACAATCGATCATCGGAAAATGACCCTCCATGCTCTTTAAATAGAGATCATGGACCAATCGTGTGTTAAGCCATGAAACAATGGTCTTTAAGATCAAGGAGAATATGAACCGTCATATCACTCTATGTCGGTAACATATCGTGACCGTCAGATTTCCTAACTACTAATGCATACTAAAGAAACACACTTTTACCTAACGACACATTAGACCGAGTAGATATTAACTAAATCCTAAGTGTCTAAATATCCTAACAGTTCGTCCAAAATTTCCATCAACAAGGTCCTGCAAAGACAGAGAAGTACGCCCTCCAAGGATCTCAAGTCAAAGCATCATGGCAAGTAAAATCACATTTAATATAAGAGCCACCTAAGCATGTGCATCAAAAACTACCTTATCAAGTTAAACAAGTTCTCAAAGACTCTATGCAATTTACCAAGTTTAGGTATGGGAGGGTTGACAAGGTGACCTATTGGGTGAATCGGTCCTTAATTCAATGAGTGCTTCTTAAGTGGAAACCTCTCTAAGTCACGTGGAGAAGATGAAGCGGATGGGGGTAATAAATTTGGGCATGGGGTTCATTACATACAAGGTTTCGTATTGTCTCATTTATGGATGTCTTTGTAGAGGGTGTGTTGCATCTTAGTTTTCAATGCATCCTTTTTCCAAGCCCATTTATTACCATTTGTTATTTAAGATGTTTCCAGGTTGAAGCCAAGGTGGGACTTCTACCGAAGCATGAAAAACATTTCCCACCTTGACTCTACCCCGGTCACATTATGCTTCCCCAAGTTGAAGATAATGTGTGGGACTTCTGCCTAAGCATGAAAAACATTTCCCACACACACTCTACCTTGGTTGGCATTTTTATATTGTTATTTTTCATCGGTCCCATTAGTTTCTTATGAGATGCATTTCATTGTCCTTGGGATCCCTGGGCATGCATATAGAAGGTTTATGATTGGGTTTTATCTTTCTCTAGCTAAAAACCTCTGGGCCTTCAACCCCTTCTTCCCATGAAATGAGGTACAATCCCCTTCTTGGGTCAATACACCCGAAAATCCCAAAATATAAGGAGACGAATAAGGGGTGAAGTGATGAAAAATAGAAAGTATTATTTGGAATGGAATGATGACTCGTCAAGGACACCTCCCAGTAAAAACCCCTCCCTAAGGGTGACCACTTACTAGGGCACAATGTCAACCACCAATGTGAAACAGGGAAAAGAGAATAACTTCCAAAAACATTCTATAATCAAAAGAAACTTTAAATGCAACATACTTGAATGCCTGAAATATTAAAGTGACACTTACCACAATTTCTGACTTTTACCTCGTGGAGAAAGACCCATTTTCTTCTGAAAGCAAGCTAATTTGGGGGATATCATCTTCATGAATATAGGAATTGTGGTGGTGAAGTGGGTCTATGTCTGTGCATGTGGATGTTATCGATCATCTATATCTCGGTATTCCATGTCTGCAACCTGAGGGCCTTGATACATCATCTCCTTAGTTATTCCTAGAAAATGGGGACACTGCCCTTCTTTACCAAGATGGCAATATCAACGTTCACATCATCATTCTTGTGTCAAACTCCATTCAATTCTTCATCTCGAAGCTCTTCCTGAATGAAATCATCCCAAAACCTTAACCAATCGGGGAGGGTCTTTCATTCCATGATTCCTTTGATGAACGGTGTCCACTCCTTCCAGAATCATTTGATTGTTTCTGTTGGTGCAATTATATGCATAATATATTACCAAACATAAATTATTAACCAGGATTCGTAATCAGTAGAGTTGATGCACTATATTTTCCAATAACATGTAGGTTCCTATGTCTATTTAGTATAGATTAGATAAGAAAACCATTTAGAAACCAACACACTCTTAAAAATAACAATCCTCACACAATTAAAAAGATGGAAAGAAAAATGCATAAACAAGCAAAAGCTCTTTCTCGGGTGATGGACATGTTCATTGATGGCTCATGAAAAGAAAAGATGAACTTTGATTCTATCCCCTGGAGAAACTAAACTAACAAGTGGAATGCTCCATTAAAGATCATGTATGGTGAAATATGGAGATCCAACTATTCCTGCATTACCACACTTTGCAACAAATTCAAATAGTGAAATAAAACAAAATAACATGAAATCAAAATAACAAATACATGAAATGAAAATCTACACTAACAATTTACAATAAGCTTACCAAGATGGATCGGTGTCCCTTACCGATGCCAACATGGAATATTTTATATCAACAGATGATAACTTTTAAGAGAGACAAAATCATTGAATCCAAACTTGCATTAATCTTCAACAGGTACATTTACAAAAGGAGTCTCTTCATGAATCCAATCTACATAATAACAATTCTCCTCAAGAGCCTATCTTACATCATAATAATTCTTCCCTCAATCTACATAATAATGATTCTCCTCCCCCTCCTCATGAAGAGAGGAAACTCTCTTTTATACATGAGAGCTTTGAAAAGAAGATAAACATCCCATAATTACAGATCATCTTTTCTCTCAACCCATTTCCCATTATTACAAAATATAATCCCTTCAAATCCTCACACATATCTCTCATATATATTGGATAAGATATGACAACCAAATCTCCATGATCTTCTCCTTGGAATAGGCTTGAATTATCTTCTCAAATATTGAAATGGTGGAGGAAGTATTCGAAAAGTCTTTTGAATTAATCCTTCACATATTCCTACACATGACAAAGCTCACACATTTTTGAGATATATATGAAAACATGTCAATTTTCTAATATTTAATCACAAATTCTCTTTTAATACTAAAATAAATGATTTGGAAAATAATAAGGCTAATCCCATATTTAATTATGAAAATGGTATTAATGAATGTTTTATGGAGTGGTAGAATATGGATAAATGTGATGAATGTTGAAAGGAAAAGAGGATGAAAATGCGACAATCATGAGACTCAACATACCCCCCAACTGAACTTGTTGCATGTCCTCATGCAACCTTGCAAAAAAACTCTTCTTTTCAATTTTGGTTATGCATGATTATATTTTTTTAACAATCAAGAGGATGAAAATCCCCCCCCAACTGATCTTGTGGCATGTTCTCATGCAACCTTTCATGGTTATTCTTTAGGACTTTTGGCTTATGAATGAAATCATTCCATGATGTGAAATACTTAAGTAACATCTGACATTTTCTTATGGTTGGTTCTTGTGTGACAACCATGAATATGAAGAATGTTGGTTCTTGTGTAAACAACTTTCATTTCATTATTTGTTCTCTTGCAGTTATAATAATAAAATGTTGGTTCTTGTGTAAACAACATTTATTTTGTTTACTTGTCTTCTCGTTGTAATAATATTTTAAGCACACATGTATTGGAAATGATAAGCCATCAACGTGCATAAGAAATCCTTTTCTTCATGTTATGAATCATGCCAAGATAGATCAATAGCTAGAAAAAGTGCAACAAAGTGTAGTTTGGACGAGACATGTTGGTAATCAATATATGAGGTGATGAATGTGTAAA
>SNQJ01S0007060.1:158464-169235 GCA_010110895.2 Picea sitchensis
CCTATTTTAAATTCAACTAAAAATTGTTTAGTGACATTTACCTGATGTCCTTTTTGTAGCCATGAAACTATGTATGGACTTGGATATTCAATAGTCTCCAGCTCCATCTTTTCTACCATCTCTGTAGAAACGAGATTATTTGTGCTACCATTGTCCACAATGAATTTGCATACCCTGTCTTTGGTTTTGCAAGCAGTCCAAAAAAGATTGCTCCTTTGTATTAGATTCTCCACACCCTTCTCTGGTGTTAAGAGAACTTTTCGCATCATCAATGATCTTCCGCCTTTAGCATCTTCTGCCTCAACATTTCGCCTTTGTGCTTCGATAATGTGAGTTTCACCACCTTCTTTCTTTTTGTTTGGACACTCATAAGATTTATGTCCAACCTTTCCACATGTGAAGCATTTCACCACTCCACCTCTTCCTCTTCCTCTACCTATGGTACGAGGAAAAATGTTTCCATCAGCATACTGACCTCCCTGTTTGGTATGTTTCCCTCTCTGTGAGCTTCCACCTCTCTCAGTTTGAGTCTGAGGTTTCTTCCACTCTTCCTTGGGTTTCTGATTTCTATCCTGGGCAATTGATTTGCCTCTGGCTTGACTTTTGCCTCGACCTCTTTGACCTTGTTTTCGGTGCAGCTTCTCTTCAGCTTTTAGAGCCATATGATAAGCATCTTCCACCGTTCGGATGGTCATCATGTTCATCTCATCCTGAATATCGTATCTCAGACCATTCATATATATGGCAACCTTTTCATCATCGCTTTCACAATGACCTGCCCTAATGTTCAACCTATAAAATTCTTCAGTGTACTCCTTCACTGACATCAGTTTCTGTCTCAAATTCTGCATTCTTGGAAACAAAGTAATTTGGTAATCCCTGGGAATAAACTTTTCCTTCATCTTCACGATCATCCTGTCCCAACTCTTAATTTTTTGCTTGCCTTTACAACATCTATCAACTTGTAGCTCATCCCACCACAATGTTGCATGTCCTTTCAATCTTGTGACAAGATGTTTGACCTTTTTTTCTTCCTCGACATCTTCATAGTCAAAATATGTGTCCAGAGCTCTAATCGAATATAGAATCTCTTCAGCATCCAGGTTTCCTTCATATACTGGAATATCCATTTTTTCCTTAGCACCCAATCTTGCAACAACCCTAATCAGGCATTCATTTGTTGCAACTTCTTCTCCTTCATGTCCAACTTCATCTTCACTTTCAGATTCACTAACATCTCTAGCACCGTTTGTGTGCCTCTGTGTTGTCTCCATGTCCTCGAGTCTAGCGTGTAGGTCACGCATCTCTCTTTCCATGGCTGGATCAGGCATCTGCCTACCCCTTCTTCTCGGCATTTCCCTCTCCTTTGGCGGATCGGGTGTTTGCCTGTCTCTTCTTCTCACCGGCATGGTGAATCTTTCTTTTCCTTGCTACAGAAAGAAAATAAATCTTTATGTTCTCTGATACCACACTGACGCAGACCTATCGGCCTCGGGCCGAGATCCTCTCACAGGATCATTCTTTATCTCCCTCGAGTTGAATTGGCTCTTTAGATTCCCTGCTGGAATCACAAAATTTCGATCCACAAGTCCTTTCGGAAGCTCTCCTATGCAAACAGCACTAGGCACGAGCTCCTTTCTCCCCAAGTGACCCCAGTGCTACGAACAAGGGTCTAACCCAAGGTCCTTTTCGCAACTCGCAATCTCACGAGTTTGCGAGTCGTGGCTCCCTACTCTTCCTCGCCAATCTCGTGATACCCGAGATCACGAAATGGGTATAGCTCTTCTTTCATCAGCGCCCTCTATGCGTGACCATCGGCTAAGCTACATGCAAGCTCATCTCACTACTCGACACTTCGCATGTTCCAACGTCGAGCCCTCGTGCTCTTACTTCGCGAATTCCCGATATGCGAGAGTCAACGAAGTGTTGACCCCTTCCACTAGGTGACGTGTGTCCGCCTATCTATTTCTCGGGCCCACTTTGTGGTTCTGCCACGTGTCCCTCGTGCCTGGCTTTCGGCACTTCACAACTTTTGATGTCGAAAACAACTCCTTTCAACCTCTGAACCCCCAAATGCGCGAAATATGATGGGGTTCCTGATCCAATGGTCATCCCGTGACCTGGATCCGACGGCTATCCTCGCTCCTCGCGATTTCGTGACTTCGCGACTTGGAGCACCCAATTCTTGGGCTCTCACCCTATGAACCTTCGATTTCACGAGATCCCTAGATCTCTGCCACCTGTCCTCCTCCGATGGATGGCTGCGATTTTCTCGCGACTTCGCCACTCACGAAGTCGAAGGACTTCCTTCTCTGAACCCCGATGTCTGAATCCTCGATAGAGAGGATCTTGCGACACGTGTCCTCCTTCCAGCTAACGGCTCAGATTCTTTCACAGTTTCACGACTTCGGGACTCTTGGGACAAAAGTCTCGACCCCTTATCCTCCAATATGCCGAAATGGAAAAATTTTGACACATCGTCAACGCGGGTCCCACGATGGAACTTCCCGCCTTTTTGGAGTTCTCGGACTTCGCGACTTCATGAATCCTGATGCTAAGCCTTCAACTCTTCAACCCATGAAACCCTGAAATACTGAGTTCCGATGTGCTTCACCAATAACTGGCCCACACAAACCCTTTCACCCCTTCATGACTTCGCCTTTCGCAACCTCGCGAATCTTGAGGCAAGGATTTCAGTTCTCCAACTTCCAAAACCCCGAAATGAGATTTCGTGAGTGATCCAACGACCCCTGTTGGTTCAAATCCTACGGCCTGATTTCTCCTGAGCTTGCACTTAGAAAAACACTCACCGTAACCTTCTTGCTCCTCTGCAATATCTGACGGCTTCCAGGACTTCGCAAATCCTCCACGGAGAATTTCGATCATCCAATGCCTCCTTAACAACTCCTGCGAAATGAACAAGTAGGCCTTCATGAAACTTATCCACCAGCAAACAATGTCGGTGTGCCTCCTTTCGACACTTCAAAGCACTAACTCTTCTGATCTTTTACCACAAACTTCGAGTCTTCAAAAAGACTCATGCACGCACTCCTTGTGGCAATTCTTCAAATAGTTCCAAGCATTTGAACCTCTTCAACTCTGCGCACTCTCTGCGACAACAATCTTTCAACAACTCCCTCAGGTTGCAAACTCTGAGGCTCTTCTCAACTAGCGCACACTTTGCACGGCTCCTGTGTTTAACTTGCACTTCTGCGAGAATGAGAACAATTCTATCCCTCTTGAGATTTCTGAGATGAACTCTGACTTCTATCAACGAACACCTTGCGGACAATTTCACTGCACTCCTTGCAGGAAAACTCTTTCTCAGAAAGAGAAACAATTGAAACTCATTCCTTACTCTCCCTCTCTTTAGATTTCAGACATTAAATATGAAATCAAACATTCACGCATCAAAGAAAATGCATAACAGAGAGTAAACAAGCATATATCAATCAACAGGTACAAACACAGAAAGCAATTGAACACCATGAGTCTGAACTAAAGATCTTTGTATTAATCCAAAACTTTTGTACATGGGGTTCTTCTACACATCTCTCTGTTTCTTCTCTCCTATGCTCTCTTCGATTGATTATGCTGCTAATGTTACAATGATACAAGTGAGGGTGTCCATATCCGTTTTCCCTCCGACTCCTAAAAACTATCTAATCTAATAATTCAAAGCTACCTACTTACATTTACTAGCATAAATGCCTCTTAGTCCTTCAGACAAGAGTGGGATGCTCAAGGTCTAATTACAATCAAGAAGTACGCCCTTTCTTAACTTCTTCATTTATGTTTGGCATATCAAACTTCAAAACATTTCAAACAATTCATCATGTGCCAAAATGCGTTGGCGCTTGTCCTACGCTCGCTTGATGTTGGCGATGCTCCTGCATCATCTTCTTTTTCTTTCTCTCCTTATTTTATATCTTCATTAAGTAGTTTGGGTAGTTCAACTACATATTGTTTAGAGAAGTGAATTAACTTTATTTAGGAGAAGACAACATTATTTATTATAAGAATAATAAATATTTAAATAATAGGTGGGGTCCCACTAGGTATTCGTTCCTTTATTTCCAAAATCCCCTTTGTAACTCCAAAATTGATTAAATACTATAAATATATCAGTATCATGAAATAAATCAAAAAAATGATGATCCATCTAAAATATGCCAAATTAACAAACATGTGTATCTCCCATGATATCAAAATGATATGATATTTAAAGTTTTCAAAATAATGCCATATGCTTGTTGTTTGTCTGAAAAGTATCAAGTGTGTAAATAGTAATGTCATAACACAAACTAAAATGAGTGAGGGTATTTCCTTTTGAAAAATTTCTCTCTTTCCTTTCTTCCTTTCAAGACTTCTGGTCTAAGATTGAGAAAGTATTCATAATAAGACTTTTTCTCATCCAATTTTACTATTTTGGGGTGCATGTCACTGGAAGTAATCTCTCTTCCACAACTCTCATCTTTTGCTAATTGATGTTTGGAATGTCTAGAGGATGATTGAGATGCTTCTGAGCTAGGAGAGGTAGAAATCTTCTTTCCCTTGTCAATCTAAGGGCTATTGGGAGGCAGTTAGTAATATTTAGGAGGTGAATGGGCCATGGAGTTTGTTGGTATAACATGTGGTACTAAATGCAAAGGAGGGGGAGGAGGAAGAGGATTATTAGGTCATTGACCAATACCAGAGGGAGGATTTATAGGGTTTTTTTCCCAACCAACATTAGTTGGCTAGAAAATATGCAATGTTGGGATGTGTTTGCACGGGAACATTAGAAGGAGATGGAGGTTAACGCAATGATGGTTTCCCACCAAGGTTCAAATAGACAATTTGTACTACCTGGTTAAATTATTCATAATCAACATCAAAGTGTATGGAAAACCTCATTCTCTTATGTCTCCCTTATTTCCAAAATACATTTGGAAATCTTTCCCTTCTGCCTCTATTTCCTATATTTCCATATTTTCTACGCCCTCAGTTGAAAAATCTCATCCAATTTCCATCATCTTTTCAATTAGTGCAAAATTCTTAAAGTAAAATACAAGACACAACATATTAAACATCGATTACAACTTTGTTAAATATGATTTAGTTATCCCTCTAAGAATAACACAATAATTCAAGCATGCAAGGGAGAAATGAGTAGTAATAATGTAATAGGGAAGAAAATCCATAATTCAATAGACACCCTTCTTATCATTTCAATTTTAAAAATATGAACTGTATAGTACTTGTAAAATTCTATGCACACGAACAAACATCTCTTTTGAACAAGGAAATGTGTGTGTGTTTATATATATATATATATATATAACATGGGTAAATGATAAAGGGAGTGTACTTTGCGAAAAATGACACAAAACAAAATTCATCTTCAAATTTTAAAACACAATCAACATTCCTATGTATATCCTTTAGACCTATACATTTTTTTATTACAAAGTCCATATATATATTTTCAAATCAACATGAATTCTTTTGAGAAAATTTCAAAAACAATTTCTCAAGTCAATCACTATGTTTTACAACCAATGTCTTCACCATATATCATATGTTAAAACTCTATAGTGACAATACCAAATACCATGCCCACTTTAAAAATATTAAGTTGTCCATATAATATAATGAGACTTGGAAGTAACATGAAAACCATATACGCAAAAGTACTAACAAATCTTTAAAAGATTCTTCTCAAAATAACTTTTAAATACATAAACAAGGGATAAAGATCATGATATCGTAATAAAATATGGCCGGTATAATAGGGGAATAATGTATGAAACATGATAAAGCAATGAGGGGGAAAATGTGAATTTTATGGAAATAAAACCTAGAATTTTAACTTGGCTAACATGCCTTTTAAACTTGTCTCCTTTGTCCAAAAAAACTATCATTTGTTTTGATTGGAGTATACTCAAACACCATATTATATTTGAGCATCAACGTGTTAGCGCGACTAGCAAACTGACAACTCAACTGATACCAATTTCTTTAGTAAACTCAGTTCACATAATCATGGCCATTCGAGACTATGGGTTTTTAAACAATGCAAAGGATGTGTATGTGAGTCAATATTTAGCCAGAATAAAATAGTGGGATTATTATTATAACCACAAAGAGAGACAGTTGGTGCACGACCTCAATCTTTTGGAAAAGACAAGAGTTAATGTTAAGAATGAGATGTACTTGTTTTAGTAATTCCAAAACAAAGATGATTATCATTACCCTGACAGGTAAACCATGAGCTTGAACAGAGTTAGAAATACAATGTGAGAATAAAATGGACATGGTTTATAACAAGAATGGTCTCAGTCGAGATAGTATGAGGCCAAAAAATTCATTCATACCAGCAAGAACACTTTATGTAGAGAATAAGATGAATGTTGGACACATAATATATTCCTTCCAATAATGAACAAGATACTAATAAATTTGGGTTCAAACCTAGGTCAAAACTCTACATTTTTTAACAATAGTAGTAATGGGTTTGACCCATTTTCATAATAACTCCATTTCTCTAAAAACATATTTTCAGGAATACGTTCAGTGGAAAATGGTAATATGAACCTGGGAGAAGTAGCGTATACAAAAGAGGATAAGAAAAACCATAATCATTTGTGCAAGTAAACCCCAGGAATTGCATTCTAAAGTAATAAAACATTTTAACAATTACTCTTTCAAACAATTTATTATGAGCAAAAAGACAGGGAGAGAGAACTTTCACACTCATTACCAGCCAACCAGAGCCAACACTAATTCATTTAATAACAAAAACATTTGAAAAGATGCTTTGAATCTAGACAATACTTACTTTGTCCAGAGGTTGATTTTATACCAGCTATGAGGGTCGATATAGTTGTAGAAATGAACAAAGGGGTCGGTTTCTCAATCTGAGTTGCAACTCCTTCTTCACAGTCAAAAACCGAAATGAAATGATAATAACCCTAACCCAACAAAGGCAGTAAAGTGTGGGCTTAATAGCATTAATGTCCACGTCTCTTCAAATTGAATTCATGTCCAACTCATCATTCATGTCCAACTCATCATTCATTAAGTTGATATTCCAAGTATATCAACTGTTTAGACTATGATATATCAATGCACATGTAAACCATATCATATGTTATGGAAACCATATGCTATCAACCTTTAAACTTGTTCCATGTATTAACTATATCAGTCTTTGTAGAAGCACACATATCATATAAATATTGATAAGTCAAATACGATGATGAACCTAAACTTGTATATATGCAATTTCTTTATAACACATGTATGTTATCCCCAAAGTCAAAATAAAAACCATATAACTCCTTATGTCATGGTAAACTTCAAGTTTTGAATACCATGGTAAGTACGAGCTTTGAAATTTTAAACTTTGAATTTATTAGGCCTATAATCATGTAGGACAATAGGGAATGTGAATATCATGTTCAATGTTGCCATAATACTGAGAACATAACATAGTATGCAACTTATCAAATGTCATTTTGATCACAAATATGATGCCTTTTTAAACTATCACATTCCATACTTATTAGTAATGCAAAAAAGTATTTTCTATAATCCTTTAATCATTGATCATTTATAAAATATCATAGAAAATCATTAAACCATTGACCATGTCTGAAATGATGCCTCAAAATGAAATTGATATCATGTCAAAATGATGAAGGAAATGTGATACTAGGAATTTATGATTTCATTGTTTTCTCCTAGGGGACCCCACCTATTATAGTCATTAATATTTTAAATATAAATAGGATTCACAACTCTTTGCGATCTTTTATAGTAGGTGATGAATTATGAGTCAACAACCTTTTTTGGATTTCAACGCTTGATTTGCTAAGTCCTTTCATAAGATATGCATTCATTGGATAGGACTTGGGGTGACGACCTCTTAGAGAGGGGGTAGATCTCATGCTTATTTATTTTTCTTGGTTTTCAATGCTTTGATTTTATTTTTGTTTCTTTCCCCTGCATTTTGAATTGGGAATTTTTCTCTTTATATGTCATTTTTTATAAATTTGCATCAACCTCAGGATTTTTATCCCCTTCTTCGCATGGGATTATGAGGCACAGACCTTTTTGGGGTACATGTAACACCCAATCCAAAAAAAGGGACCAGAGATAGGTGAGGGATGGAATGCATTATTTATGATAAGGGATATGGGTGCGTTACCCCCATTAAGCCCTCCCAAGTAGTACAACTTTTCCAAATCTTGACAACAATTGACTAGAAAATGATAATGGCCACCAAGGTGAGACAAGGAAAAAATCATAACTCCAAAGCATCATGATTCACTATCCAAATAAACCCATAATCACCATTTTCATGCCTCGAGTATTAACATTATCACTCGATATGAAGTGTTAGAATGATGTACCTGAGTGTGTAAATGCCCCATATCATATGAGTGAGATGAGTTGAGTATGGATGGAAGGCATATGTGAAAAATTGTCTGTGGAGAGTTTGGAATAACATCAATGGATCTACTGCTGGAAATGTGGATCATGGAGAAAACAATTATCCTCTAGTTACCCCTATAAGTGGCGGGGGGGGGTAACAATATTAATAAACCTTGGCATGGTTTGGACCTTATAATTATTGAATATGATCTTACATTGATTATATACCTAGGATTAACCAACAATCCATCTTATTCCCACCTGGTTTTTAACATATCACTAGTTTGGTGTATAATAAAACACAAGGGAAAGATTCAGGTTATAGATAAATTTCTCAAGTGGTTGCACTGAATCTTTGATTTCATCTAGCATTTGATCTAATGGATATGGTGAATGAATGGAATTTTTTTGAAATCTTATGAACACGTATCATGTCTTGTGGAACCATTTTATGTCATTGATATATATGTGAATGAAACATCTTAGACAATTTCTTGATCCTGTGGTTGATGAAATTGAGAAAGTTCATTTTTATTTTATTTTCCAAGCATAATCACACAATCACATTCATCTCATTTATATATCATTGAAGGATTGTTAATCTAGAAAAAAAAAATTCATGTTTTAACTTATTCTTAATCATTAAAAGTGAGTTGGTAATTTTTCTACAACTAATTGGGCTAGATAGACCATAGGGATTTCCCCCAAGGTTAGGGCATAGTCCCCCAAGGTTAGGGCATAGTTCCCTTAGTCAAAAGTGTGGGGCAAGGATACTGAGGTGACAATGGATAGATTTCCTATAGTTCTTCTAGGCTCTCAATTCAAGGTTAGGAATTTCCTCCTAGATTAGAGTTTGAGCGGTAACAGAGGCCAAAGAAATAATGCAAATAGCCTAAGTTTGTGATTTCAAATTTGTTTTTAAAGTTGGATTTCACACACATTAAAATTTTATGGTCACTAACATTGAGGATAAGGTCAAAAACATAAATAAAAAGTATTATGAGATGGATTTATATTTTATTGGTATAGAAATTGGGGTCTTAATGACTTCTAGAAAAGCTAGTGTCAAGAAGAAGGCTATCCATATTTGCATATCAAGCTCAAGGAACTTGCTTAAGACCACAGAGATATTTTTTAAAGTAGCGGAGAAGGATGGAGTCATTTTGAACATAGAAAAGAGGTTTTTCCATATAGGTTTATTATTGTATATCCCCATGAAAGAAGGTAGATTTAACATCCATCTAATGGACCTCCCATCTATGTGAGGCGGCAAGGGATAGAACAAGGCAAATGGAATTCATTTTGGCTACAGGGGAAAAGGTGTCATTGTAGTCAATTCCTTCAACTTGAGAGAATCCTTTGGAAACTAACATATCCTTATGTATTTCAACACTTCCATATGATGCATACTTAGTTTTGTATACATGTTTACATTTGACAAGTTTTATTCCTTTTGAAAGAGGTACAAGTTATCATGTGTCGGTCGCCATTAAAGAGTGGCATTCATCATTCATTGTTGTATCCCAATCTAGATGGTTGGAATATTATGTAAATGTGTTTGGATATTGATTCTCTAAAATCTTTATCCAAAATAGAGGAGGCTTGTTGGAGCTATGAACATGTATGACATTGATCTGTAGGATCACCAACTATTTCTCGTGTTGAATAGGCCCATTTGGGAAGCGGTGGTGTTGGTGTAGGTTCATGTTCAATGGACTCATTTGGAGGAAGGTGAACATGCAGAGGTGGATTTTCATCTTCACTATCATCATGTTGTTATAACCTTGAGATGTTCTCGACTACTTAGGAACTATGCCAAGGCATCTCAAAACCTACATTTTACCTCAAGTTGGATCTTGGGACAGAAGGGGATCCCTCATCAGATTTAAGACAATTGACTGCTTACTGTCACTAAGAAACAACAAACAACACTAAGCTAAAAATTCCATATTCAAATGATAGATAAAAGGATTAATAGGGTTGAGGATAAAATGAGAATAGACTATATGTTGGTTGTGGAGCCTGATTATCTTCCTGATTTATAGGTCTTTTACTTTCAGCCATGTTTATACCCCATGAAGTATTTACACCCTAGAAGTATGTACACTCTTCCATGTGGGGGAGTGCAGAGGGGGGCTACCCCCTCTGCAGGGTCCGGGGGGTCTAGGGACAAGCGGGCCCCCAGAGCAAAAATTGCCTTATAAAAGTATATTTTAATTTCATTGTAAATCTGGACCGTTCATTATAAGGTCGCAGATCTAATGGTAGAGATTATGTTAGGGGTTTTTTCCCTAGAAGGCAACCCTCTTTTATGAGGGAAATGTATTGCGACTATGGATGATGGTGAATATTG
>SNQJ01S0007060.1:169245-186664 GCA_010110895.2 Picea sitchensis
CCCTTCATTTGTTGGATAATAATAAAGGAAGGACCTAGCAATTTCTCTGGTGGACGTAGCCCACACTGGGTGAACCACGTAAATCTATGTCTCTCTTGTATTGTGTGTCTTCTGTTTTTTGTTTATGCATTTGTTTTATTTTATTGCTCCGCGGTCCTGTTTTTCTAACACTATAAATAAATAATATATGTCTTGTCAAACCAAAGGCCTTTGCATTGGAACTGGAGTATCATTCAACGAAGAAAAACAATTGGTAATGATAGGTGTAATAAAAGAGAAGAACACTTAATCTCAGACCTAGCACTGAATAAGGAAATCCATGTGAGGTTGATATGAATAAAAGATGATTTTTTGGGCATTTAAATGAATCCAATAGTAGATAAGTGCATTAGTTGGGCATAAACCATGAATCCAACAACATAACACTTACAAATAACTTGCAGGTGTGTGCATATGTATATATTGAATATGAAACAATCATCAAATCAATAAATAAATATATAATTAAATCAGTAGAGGTTGTACCAAATTGTTGTCTTGAATCCATGGAGGATTCCTCCAGACTTATAAATTTATATTTGATGGCCACTTGGGATCATTACAAAGGACACGGTCCTCTTTGTTGGAAAACTTTCTCCCCCACTTCAAGAAGTATTCAATTGTTTCCTTTATCATCGTCGAATGTTTCCTTCATGCCTTGATTTGAGCAACTATTTTCTAAAATTGGAATGTAGATAAGGTCATTTTGGATAGCTTGATATCTTTGATTGATGTGATTTCCCATATCTCCTAAGAAGTAAGTATTTGTTTTCATCCATTTTCTATCTCGAAGGTCTTCTGCAAATATGATTGTAACTATCTTTCATCATTTAATACCATTAATTTTGGAAACAAGTCGACACAGTTGGATTGTGTCCAACATTCAAGCTTGATTGTTGACACCACAGAAATATTGATAAGATTCAAAACTTGTTTGTTAAGAACCACATCATGCTCAACTGTCTAACCAATATATGTACTCAATCATCCACTAGAAGACAAAAAAGCATTATCTCAACTATGGTAAGAAAATTGACCTTCACCCAAATATTTAAACCCTAAACTCATATGAAAAAATAACTACAAGGTAGTGTATGGAATCTAGGAAACATTGATGTTTGCACAAGGGAAGACTGGGGGTTCAATGCTATAACAACACACCAAAAAAAACCTAACTAACGGCCCTTTCAACAACACCTACGAAGAATATGAAGTCTCACTCGAGGTAGAGGTAGGGGCAGTTGAAAGACTTAGGTGTCTGCAACCTTAGCTAGGACACAGGTCTGTGATTACAACACTTATCAAGAACTTATCATAGATCATTCATCAATATTCCACTTAGATCTACTCCACTGACATAACAGAGCATCACAACATTCACTTAGGTCTAGGTTATTTTAGCACTTAGCAACAACAAGACAGATAAGATCTGGTAGACCAAGCACTTAGCATATTCATACACATCGGATTTAGCATTCATATACATCTCTAGCACTAAGCATAAGAAAGTATATCTAATCACATATAAGCACTTAGCAATACAAAACATCTAAGAATAAGAACAAAGCACAACAAATAGTATTTACGTGGTTCACCCCCACCCTAGGGCTACATCCACCAACTCTTCTTCTTTATTAGCTTCAGTCAATCTGGTTACAACACAAAGCTATCAAAATCCTACTCCTCCTAGGAAAGGAGATATGCTCGCACCTCGCCAAATCCTCCTTCCTCATGTAGATCTAGCACAGAGCCTCCTTACAATCTATGTACTCAACACTTACAACACTTGCACTCATCTCTGCAAGTTAATCACATAGATCAATTCTAGCACTAAGCCCTTGGATAGTCTTCTCTTTTACTTACATCACCTAGATATTAATTTATACATTACAAAAGTGGGCCTAAGCATGGGTAAACCCACAGGCCGACATCCCTTTCCCATTACATATTCCCAAAAACCCAAAAAGGACCCAAAAAGGGGGTCTAGCTTCTGCAATTTCCGCTTCACTTTGTGCTTCATCCTCGACAGGCTGTCAAAGTCCCAAAAATAGTCAAATATGACCAAGTATTCCTCAAAACTTGGTTAAGGGACAACATGCCCCCAACACTCACTTGTGACTCGTCTCGAGTCACTCAGGTCTGATCAGTTCTTCTTAGAATGCCTCAAGCTTGGCTCGAGTTGCTTCGACCTGCTATTGTTCCAGGGCCTCTTGCTCGATGAACTCTTGGATGAGTGCGTCATTCACCGGCCCTTCTAGGCGTTGCTACGTTGAATTCATGACCTGCTCCAGCTCTGTTCTTGGGCTCTCAATCTTTGTAAATAGCTGACATGCCTTATCCTACACAGGTTGAAGTTGTTGAGTACTTCCATTACCTTGCTCTGGATCATATGGATCTGTTGCTGGGTGGTGCACTGCTCGTGAGACCACTTCATTCTCTCTACGGGTGATAGGGCCTTCAACTGCACCTGTAGCTTTTCGGCATCATGCTTCGCCTCCTGGAGCTGTGACTCCAATTTATGCAATTCTAGATTCTCGGTTAGGTTCTCATATATCTACGCACTTTTGCTACTTAACTGTTTGCATCCCTTAGTGAGTGATTTAATCCTTTCTATTGTGCTCTGGGAAATCATTTCTCATTGTCTGCACACTTCTTGCGGGGTACTTGGTATGGTCTGAAGCTCTAATTCCACAACTCTTTGTCGAAGTTACTGAATAACTTCAAAAATCTTCATCACTTGGCATTCTATGGGTTCTTTTTCCTTCTACTCTAAGCCAATCATAGAGAGAAATTCTCTGTTGACTACTTCTTCAATCCCGATCTACTTCATGAGAAGCTTCTCTTTCTCTTTTTGGATCTTCGGTCTGTCTTCTTCAAATTTCACTTGGAGAGTGTCCTTCTCTTGTTGCGCAGCTCGAAGTTGTTCGATGATTTCCTCTTGTGCTTGCTTTAAGGCCTGGGTGTCCTGCGTTGTTTCTTCTTGTGATTTTCAAATGTGTACTTCACCTGTGTCAGCAATATTGTGGAGTTGAACTGGTTCATCTCTCTCTTCTACTATTCCTTCTGGTAGGGGTGCAGTGGAGACTACGCGGCTAGACTGAAATGCCTGTTGCACTCCTTGGAGCTCGATCTCAATTATGTTGTACATTGTCTCTTGCTTAGCTTCCTACTTTTTTTCTATCTCTTCTATAGCTTCATTCATAGCTGTGATGAGGAAACTGAAGTCATATGGAGTGAGTGTGGTCTACAACTTAGTTACAATTGTTTTTGATTTCTTCTGGGAGGAAGGTTCCGAAGGCAAACCCTTCCTCTTCTTTATGATTTCTACTTTGTCTTCTGGTCTTTGTTTGACTTATTCTAAGTCTCCACCATCACCTCCTTGGTCTGGTGTAATGGAATTCGTCCTCACAGATAGGATGTCTATATCCTAGACTTCCTCACCCTTCTTCGTCTTCTTTGTCTTAGTGGGCCCAGGTGTATCCTACACATCTTTTGGGCTTTCAATGTTGAACATTTATGTGGGGTCTGCTGAAATAAGGAGGTCCATCGACCATTCCTTGGTGATCTCCTCTAGGACTTCTTCTGTCATCTAATAATAATATTGAAGTTTTTCCTTTTTCTCATCAACATGTGTTGTAATATATATGAAATGGTGGTTCGCGCTGAACTTCATCAAAGGTCGAAACATGTGTAAAGTATTTGGGGTCATGCGAGGCTCGGATTGGATGGCGAGCTTCAACTGGGTGTAGTAGGTATGGAAGATGACATTATATTTCCACTGCATATTCATATCGTTCGAGTACCACAATGTATTGAACTTCGCAGTCAGTGGTTCAAAGGGGTCAATGTCTGGAAAGGTTGCACCTTTCGATAGCTCCCATGCAATGAAAGCTATAAGTATCAAGAGCCAACTAAAATGGAATTCATGCCCCTAATCATGGGCTTCTCTATAGTCAATCTCTATTTGATTCACCAGGTACTTATTCCATTTCATCTATAGTCCCTCTACGCACTTCCCTGCGAGGTCGATTACAAAGACGGATACTGACGTGGGTCGATTCTTGCATCCCAAATTCCTTGCGATCAGTTGACAGGCGAGGTGCACTATGCCACTTTAAATAGAATCTACCTTGTATCCTCACACACATTTCTCAACATCTCCATAAGCTTCTTTGATCTTATGAGAAAGAGTGCGATCTGCGGTCTTTCCAAGATAGTAATCATGGGGATCAGGGCCCTGCATGCTAAGCTCGGTGATCCGATTGATCAGCGTTGGATCAACTATTATGTGATGGTTTAACCATAAGTATCCTCCATGGTAACTCACCAACAACATCTTCACACAAGAATTCACCTCCTGATGTCTGCCGAAGTGTGATATCTTCATAACATTGAGCAGAGTGGACTGTGCGAGGTTCATCATCCATTGTTGAGGGGTGATATTTGAATTCTTTCCCTTGGTTTTGGTTAGGTACTTTTACAGGGCAAGCATTCTATAAACTTTACGATCCCCCAGGTTGAATTCAGTAAACTTCAATTCTGCAATCTTGTCGTGATCTACACGGATTGTGCGTACCCCTTTCGACAAGTATGCAGTGACTAGGGTGTACTCAAAGTCTCTAGTCACACTGTCTCTGTTGATCGCACCGTGCAGAGGTGGTATGTAAGAAGGTAGGATCTATGGAACCAAATTCGCATTGGTCATATCGTCTTTATGTTTGGTTCTTCTTTCTGTGCTGGCTCAGGATGTTCCTTTTCGAGTAGTCGACAGGGAGGCTTGCACTCCTCTTGTCAATGATGCCCGTAAACCTGTAGACAATCCTCTCTCCGACATGACTCTTTCGGCTCTAAGGCTAGTGAGTACCTCTCTTACAGATTCTTCAGATGCGCTAAATTCATCGAACATATACGCTCAGGATCAATATCTCGAGTTCTCAAAGTAACGTAGGTACTGTAATAGGGTAGAGAGTAAGAGTGGAGTAATCATTGTTCACAATTCATGTAGTCTGCGGACTCAAATTCACAATTAGCAAAAGTGTCTTTCGTGCATGGTGCAATGGAATAAGTAAGTAACTCTATAACGGATCATTTGTAACAAATATGGGGCTTCATTAACTCTTGCTATGTATGTTATGGCATGGTCTAACGGTCTGGTGATGTGCCATCAATGCTTTTCAATCCGTTTAGAGTGGCAGTCAAATGGATATATCATCCTCCAACGGTTATATTGCTTCGCCATGGCGAAGTGACCCATGTCGTTGTTCTGATATCTCGACGATGCTCCAATTTTTCAAAGTTTCCTTTTGAGAGGTTCCCTCTAGAACCCTCTGTAGCCTGTTGATCTTATCTCTCTTTTTAATTAGTTTCCTAGCCTTCTTTTCCATGAGCTTTGTCTCGATAATTATTTTCCCATTCTGATTCTTATTTTCCTTGGGCATAGTCACTTCGCATTGCTAAGTTTCTATCCCAAGACTCAGGGGTACTACTTTGTCTATATATGATACAGATACTCCAATATTCTGTGAGTCCCCTAATTCTTTTGCATCTTTGACATCTGGGCTTCTAGTGTCAAATAGATTTGATTTTTTCTCCTATTCGTCAATCAACTACACAATCCTTTTGGTCATGAAATCTTTTAAATCTTATCTCTGTTGCTCTAAAAAATTTTCTTCTTCCTTCTTCTTGGCTTGATCTCTTTCAATCAAAGGTTTTCCAAGTAACATAGTAAACGGGGTGTTGTCCTCAATAAATTTGATAATCTCAAAATATTCCTCTATCGAAGTTCCATTGGCATTCATAGATATCTTAGTGAGCCTTCCACATAGGTTTACCAGTTTCCCTCTGAATAACCCTACTCTACTTAGTGAAGGGATCATAGCAGGCCTTCCTATAGTTTCCCAAGTTCTCTTTGTCATAACATTCACCTATGTTTCCTCATCCATAACACAGTCAATGTCGAAGTCTCCTATTGTTACCTCGATGCGTTCTTTTTCGTTAAATACCTCTGATAATCTAACATGTTGGTGGTCATTCAAGGTGTCTTTCATCTATAGTAATATATTTTTTGATTCTCTCTGGAGTTCTACTATTTCTGGATCTGCCTTAGGGTTTTCTTCATTCAGATTCATGCCTTCAATCTTAGCAATCATTCTAGGGCAATCCAATACTTTGTGGTCCAAGGATTTGCAACAAAGACAACTAGATCTCCCACCAGGACATTCTTTAGCAAGATGTCCCAGTCTTGTGCAACTGTAACATAGGGTTAATCCTCTCTTTCTCTTAAATGATCCCCAACTTCTTCTGTACTGCACACCAAGATCATGGTAGCTAGCCTACAAAAAATTATTTCTAGGATCATGCATCCATTTGTTAGTCCAAACATTATTTCTATGCATAGGTATAACATATCTACCAGATCTATTCATGTCAAACTTTATTTCATCTATTAATGCCCTAGTTTTCAAGCTAGGATAGAGTCTATAAAACATACCTAGATCCATGTTCTAGAAACAAAATTTTTCACTTATCTTACTTCTACAGAGCACAAAGCTTTCAGATCTAAAAACTTTTAACTATTCTTACCTTTATCAAAGCACTGAGCTTACAGATCTTACCTCTTTTCTTCAGAAACTTCCACTTTTACTTTTCTTAGAGAACGAATCCTTCAGATCTTGCTTCTTTTCTTCAGATCTGGCCTTCTCGTTTTAGCACAGAGATTTTCAAATCAAGTAAAATACCGTGCACTAGGGCACAGATCCATGCACATAGCTTCCACAGTTTCAGGATGAATCTTTTCACAAATCTTCTTCTCCCTTGGTTCCCATAAATCACAGTTTCAGTCCCGACAATGGAACCATTTTTTGGCACAAGGGCAGACCCGAGGTTCAGCATTATAACAACGCACCAACAAAACCCTAACTATCAACCCTTTCGGCAACACCTGCGAAGAAGATGAAGTCTCACTCAGGTGTCTGCAACCTTAGCTGGGACATAGGTCTGTGATTATAACACTTAGCAAGCACTTAGCATAGATCATTCATCAATATTCCACTTAGATTTACTCTGTTGACATAACAGAGCATCACAACATTCACTTAGATCTAGGTTATTTTAGCACTTAGCAACAACAAGACAAATCAGATCTGGTAGACCAAGCACTTAGCATATTCATACACATTGGATTTAGCATTCATATACATCCCTAGCACTAAGCATAAGCAAGTCTATCTAATCACATATAAGCACTTAGTAATAAAAAACATCTAAGAATAAGCACAAATAAAAACACATAGTATTTACATGGTTCACCCCCACCCTAGGGCTACGTCCACCAACTCTTCTTCTTTATTATCTTTAGTCAATCCGGTTACAGCACAGAGCTATCAAAATCCTACTCCTCATAGGACAAGAGATCTGCACGCACCTCTCCAAATCCTCCTTCCTCACGTAGATCTAGCACAAATCCTCCTTACAATCTGTGCACTCAGCACTTACAACACTTGCACTCAGCTCTACAAGTCAATCACATAGATCAATTCAAGCATTAAGCCCTTGTCTAATCTTCTCTTTTACTTACATTGCCTAGATATCTATTTATACATTACAAAAGTGGGCCTAAGCATCGGTAAACCCACGGGTCGACATACCTTTCCCATTACATATTCCCACAAACCCAAAAAGGGGGTCTAGCTTCCACAATTTCCGCTTCGCTTTGCGCTTCGTCTTTGACAGGCTGTCGAAGTCCCAAAAATGATCAAATATGACCAAGTGTTCCTCAAAACTTGGTCAAGGGCCAACAATGGATGACTATCCTTTTTCTCTCATCACCAAGTGGTGGAACAGATTCAATTATCCAACCTCAACAGATTATTTGTAGAAATGTGATCTAGTTTGAATTTGAGATTATCCCAAATTCTTTGTAGATAAGAACACCTTGAATATTATATTCATGAGTGTTGTAAATTCTGTTGACATGTTGTGCACAAAACTCTCCACTGTGGGGCTTGCATTGGCTTGATCATCTTATGATTTGTAATTTGTCTTGTGGATTGGTGCATGGTCGTAACACTTAGATTACTTTTGTTTCTTTATATGCCTTGAAAAATATCAACAAATATCACTTAGAGGTCAAGGATCGCTAGGGACTTGGGATCAAGGGTTTGGGATAATTGGGGATCGGGGACCGAGGACTGGGGATTGGGAGTTTAAGATGACTGGGGACTGAGGGTTTAGGATAACTAGGGACCAAGGTTTTAATATAACCGGGGACCGAAAGATTAAGTACATAACACTTAGTGTTGGTTTGACCTGGTGTAAGCTCAATTGACTTGGGTTTTTTACAAAAGAAAATTGATTTATTTATGGATAAACCCAATATACTTTCGCCAACGTTATCTAATGAGAATACTTTATATTCGAGGACATTCTTGGCTTTAGTAACCTATAACTTAGGTGCATGATTTGACTTGTGGCTTAGTAAGAGGAATAATGGAAATAAGTATGAAGGAGGTTAAACTGGACTCCAAAGAGTTTTGAGGCATGGCCAAGAAGTCAATTTTGGAAAAAAAACTAGCAAAATTTGATGAAGTCAAATCAGATTACAACATTAGGCTCCATCTAGGGATTATGTCTCCTTGAGAGGCACAAAAGAACAACAGACCCTATGTCTTTTATCCTTAACAATCTGAAACTGAACCCCTGCTTACTCTCTAAAACCTGTAAATGTATGTGCCTACTCTAAAACTATTTCTTGAAACAACCTTGTTCTCTATTATGTGCATCTTACTTATTCACCACTCAAACACACTACAATCTAAAAAAAAATTGTTCTACTATAAAATGAACTGATATACTGAAATTAATGATTAGAAATGAGATTATTTATGTATAAGATCTTCTACTCGAAGGAAATCAATCACCCTAGTTAGGTAACATGCCACTTCCAATGAAACCATGAAAGAAGTGAATTAAATTGTTGATCTTTGCTCTCACTTTTAGTTATCAAAAAAAAAAGTACTACGAACAGTTGCAACTCACTATAAAAATCAGATCCATATTCATAATGTACAAATAAGGAAAAACTCACATTGTTTAAATATTCCAAGGGAGTTGCTATAGGATCATCAAAATAATGAAGGATTACCTCCTTTTGGTCCCAATGATTGAACTTCTGATCTGAGAACTTTGCTTCTTTGATGAGGCTAGACTTTTGTATTTTCACATCTAACAAAATAAAATAATATAATATGTAAACTTCATCTAATTGTTCGTGTTCAATATCTTCGAGTTTTCTAACTTCGGGGACATAAAGAAACATTTTCTCTGCTTGAACTCCTCATATTCATAGTCATCATAAACTAATGAACCATTATTGAAAATATATGAACATGATGATCTAGGAATCCAGGTTTGATCATTAAAAAAAAGCCCACAGGTTTCATTTTCTTGTTATTGAATAGAAAATTCTTTACAATACTTTGAAATATCAACAAATTCATGTTCATGATTGTCATATATGGGATTATTATTAGAAATTTCAGTAAATGATGATGGAGATATATATACTTTGATTTATGTTGTCTCTTTAGAGGATATCTGCATGTGTTCATATTCTTCATGGACAGATTGATATTCTAAAAGTTTAGAAACAACAAGCTGATTACTTTGAATTCCATTAGTAGTTTCAGATATATATTCACATAAAACCATGCTCCTAGAAATGGAATGAAATATTTGATCTTCATACAAATAAATCTTCATGATGGTCTTTACACATAATGTTCTAGCATAAAACATCTTTAGACTTCTTGAACAATGAAATATTCACAATATTTCTTACTTTGTATCCCAAAACTTATACTAAGCTTAGGATTATCAAGAAGCTACTTCAAAAAATTATCTTTGTCTCTTTCACTACAGATGTTATGAGAATCAAAATAACAAAATAAAACAATAGATAAATCAATATATTTCCACATGTCATCAGATACCATACCTTTCCTCTCTTCTTCCATTAAGCCTTTAAAAAAGACATGGTCTTTAAGAACATGAAAAAAATACGTGTTCTTGGCCAGCAAATAAAAACAAGAATCCTTCATCATTGATTCTTGTCTCATATCATCAAGATATCCCTCTTCAGTAAAAAAATACCACAAAGCATTTGGTTGACCCTTATTGAGAAATTTTGAGAATGATAATGAAGAAATATTCCCTTTATCTTCCTTAAAATGAAAACGTTAATTAGGAAACTCATTAATACATATTATATTCATAGGTGAATCAAGAACCTTTTGAAACTCATAATCGTTCTCAAAAGGATAGACAAAAATATTCTCAATAGAATCTTGATTCTTATCCTTGAAACAAAGAACAGATATTGTATCTTCTTGAAAATATTCATGAATATACCCATAACTGAAATCTTGTTCAAAATAAACTTCAAAAAATTATTTCTCCTCCTCACTACTATAGGGAGAATCTTCACTATGATTTAGAAATAATTTAAATCCTTCATTGCAGCATTGTTCAAAAATAAGTTCAATAGGATATATCATTTTTCAATAAGTTTGAAACAATATTATATGAAAATCCTTCAGTGAAGCAATACAAATAGTAGGTAAATATTTGTACCATTGTTGAGCATCTCCATCCAAAGAGATCATAAACATTTTCATGAGAACATCTTCATGAAAAATACCCAACTGATGCATACATAAATGAAATTCTATTAAATTTTGAGATGGATTATTATTATCATCTATGAATCTAGGAAGCCAGTCTCCCTAGTCTTCTGCATCAAGCATAGTATTAGGAAATCCAAGTATATTTGAAAAATCAAATGGAACATACCTTGCATCTATCTTAACAACTAATGAAATTGTCATTTGAACATAGTGGAGTCACCAGGTGAATAACCAAACAACTTGATGTCTGACCCTTGTCACCTTCAAGAACTAGATCTAATCTGTGTTGTATCCCAGGGAAAATATTTCAAACCTTCTCTCCCTGGTAGTGGCTCCAAAAATATGTTGCAACCTTGAGATGTTCCTAGTTTCTTAGGAAATATGCCAAGGCATCTAAAAACCTAATTTTGAACTCAAGATGGATATTTGGATAGAGGGGGCTCCATCATCATATTTAAGACAATTAATTTATTACTTCCATTAAGTAACAACTCACAACATTAAGTTCAAATTTATGTATTTAAATGATAAATAAAGGATTAATAGGGTTGAGGATAAAATGACACCAGGCTGGAAATAAAGTCTGTAAATCCTCTCAGACCAAAGGCCTTTCTATTGGGAATTTTTATCACGCAATTTGTAGGTTGGAAAAACCTCGACCCAACCAACAAAATGGAAACAACTAAGTGAAACTATATCCAATGTCACCTAGATATAGGTCCCACACTTTGAGGGTGACTAGGTCACTCTAGGGAGCCAATCTCAATGACCCTAAGGGGATTGATATGGATGTAAGGGAAATAATAGAAGTATCCCCCTAAAGTTCAATGATGGAAGAGGAAATATGGCTTTGAGGCAAGCAAAGGAAGAAAGGCACACCAAGGCAAGGGGAGCCTTACTTCACAAGGCTTGTGGGGAGGTCTTCAAGGAACTCTAAGGCATTCGAGAGTGGTTGTTATTGTATCAGGTTCACTTGTATATGTTTTCTGTGTTGTACATTTTGATTTGAATCCTTCTATATATATCTACTCCAAACTGGTTTTCCCCATGGGGTGGGGTTTCAGGGTCATGTTGACCAAAAACATATGTGTCAATTTCATGCATGCTGAGAAGTGCATATCATCATTTTAAAGTTAAAATATCTAGAGGTAGTGTTATTTTTTTTTTATGTATATTGCATGTGCTAACATTGAGCAAAGAAAACACTTGCAAGGGCACCTCAGAAGGACACTTAACCATCAAAATATTGAGTTAAAATTTGGTGATTGTTTATTGTCCTAAAATAGTAGCAAGGGACAGTCACAGAGTTGAAACTTAGAGCCAAAATAATGTCAAAGACATACCTTAGTTGGCAGCCTCATAGGACCTAAGAAAATCTACAACCAAGTCTTTGGATACATGTAAAGGTTGTTTGTACGTGCCCGAGACATAAGAAAATCCACACTTTCATATAGTAATGTTAGGTGGAAAAGAAAGTCAAGTTTGTTGTCCATAACTGCAGAAATAATCAATGATATATATCAACACATAAATATAATAAGGGTTGCAATATAAGTGATAAAATTCCAATTGAATAAGCACGAGACAAGCTAGTAAAAACTAGTTTAGCTCAACAATGATAGAACAAGACTTTAGCACAAAATGCAAGGTTGTCATAAAAAATCTAATCGTAGTGATATTTATCGGCCTTATGGATGTAACAAACTTTTTATTACAACAAGAGATTTAACCACTACAACTTGCTCAAAACTTGTCAAAAGATGTGTTGTACTTAGTAGATTATGTGGGCAGATTTTAGGCAATTTGCAACGAGTAATTAGGAGTTGTTGAAGAGTTTGGTTAGGCTTTTGTGCAGCCCCAATGGCTGTAATTTGAATTTGTAACAGCAGTAATAAATACTTGGAGAAATGAAACACCCTAGTGGCTAAAGAAATCATTTATAGCATAGATTTGATTCCACTAGGAACAACTTCAAAATCACGAAATTTTATGTTTCCCAAAGCAACAATTTTATATCTCCAATCCAACAAGTGATGACTAGTGTCTTTAATGATTGGGTTAGTGGAGTAAATAAAAGAGAGAGCTAGAGGTACTAACTACTTGGGGGTGTAAATCCTCTTACTCCCCAAGGCAAGTATCCTTAGCTAGGGTTTGGGCTAAGAGGTATATGCACTTATACTTCTCATAGAAAACCCTTGTTAAAACAATAAAATTTAAGCATAAAATTATGGAGGCTAAGGTGGGGGTGTATTCCCTTATACTTCACACCTAGCTCTAGCAAAATAACCTTGACCTAAATAACAAATGATGGGACAAAGTAAAAGCCTCACCAATTCAAGGAAAAATGCTAAGAAAAACCACCACAATAGAAAAAGAAGAGCCTTCCAGGGATAGCGCATCACTTCCAACAACCAATAACCAAGAAAGTATCCATACGCAAGAGCACAAGAGAGAAAATATCCAAAGACAGTGAAAATTTCAGTCCAAGGCCTCTCCAAATGAGATCTTATGATCTCTATTTATACAAAATGTCATTTGAACATAGTGGAGTCACCAGGTGAATAACCAAACAACTTGATGTCTGACCCTTGTCACCTTCAAGAACTAGATATAATCTTTGTTGTATCCTAGGGAAAATATTTCAAACCTTCTCTCCCTGGCAGTGGCTCCAAAAAGATGTTGTAACCTTGAGATGTTCTAAGTTGCTTAGGAACTATGACAAGGCATCTCAAAACCTAATTTTGACCTCAAGGTGGGTCTTGGGCTAGAGGGGCCTCCATCATTAGATTTAAGAGAATTGATTTCTTACTTCCATTAAGTAACAACTCACAACATTAAGCTCAAAATGCTAGATTTAAATGATAAAGAAAGCATTAATAGGGTTGAGGATTAAATGACACCATACTAGAAATAAAGACTGTAAATCCTCTCAAACCAAAGGCCTTTCCATTGGGAATTTTATCTCAGAAGTTCTAGGTTGGGAAAATCTTTAACCATTCACCAAAATGGAAACAAGTGACACTATATCCAATGTCACCTCGATATAGGTCTCGCACTTCGAGGCTGACTAGGTCACTCTATGGAGGCGATCTCGATGACCCTAGGGGGATTGAGATGGATGGAAGGAAAAGAATATAAGTATCCCCCTAATGATCAATGATTGAAGAGAAAATATGGCTTCGATGACTCGTCTCTAGGTGGTTTAAGGTTGTCAAGTCTTTGGATGCCTACAAAGGGTGTTTGTACCTTCCCGAGATACAAGAAAATCCACACTTGCATATAGTAATGTTAGGTGGAAATGAAAGTTAATATTGTTGTCCCTAACTGCATCAATAATAAATGATAAATATCAACACATAAAATATAATAAGGGCTGCAATATAAGTTCTAAAATTCCAATTGAATAAGCACGAGACACGCTGGTAAAAACTAGTTTAGCTCAACAATGAGAGAACAAGACTTTAGCACAAAAAGCAAGGTTGTCATAAAAAAAAAAATATAGTGATGTTTATTAGCCTTATGGATGTAAAACACGTGTTATTACAGAAATATATTTAACCACTAAGAATTGCTCAAAAATTGCCAAAAGATGTGTTGTACTTAGCAGATTATGTGGGCCGATTTTAGGTAATTTTCAACGGTTAAATTAAGAGTTATTGAAGAGTTTAGTTAGGATTTTCTTCAGCCTAATGGATTTATTTTAAATTTGTAATATCAGTAAGAAATACTTTGAGAAATGAAATACCCTAGTGGCTCAATCAAGAATTTATAGCATAGATTTGATTCCACTAGGAACAACTTCAAAATCATGAAAGTTAACATTTCCCAAAGCAACAATTTTATCTCCAATGCAACAAGTGATGACTAGTTTCTTTAATGATTGGGTGAATGGATTCAAGCAAATAAAGAGCTAGAGGTACTACCTCCTTGGGGGTGCAAATACTCTTACTCCCCAAGGCAAGTATCCCTAGCTAGGGTTTAGGCTAAGTGGGTGTATGCACTTATACTTCTCTTAGCAAACCCTTGTCAAACCAATCAAATTTAAGCATAAAATTATGGAGGCTAAGGTGGGGGTGTATTCCCTTATACTTTCCACCTATCCCTAGAAAAACAACCTTCACTTGAATAACAAATTATGGCACAAAGTAAAAGCCTTACCAATTCAAGGAAAAATGCTAAGACAAACCACCACAATAGAAAAAGAAGAGCCTTACAAGGCTAGCGCATCACTTCCACCAAACAATAACCAAGAAAGTATCCATATGCAAGAGCACAAGAGATAAAATAGCCAAAGATAGTGAAAATTTCAGTCCAAGGCCTCTCCAAATGAGACTTATGATCTCTATTTATACAAAATGTCACTAACATAGTTTGTCCACAAAATCTTAGGGTAAACCACAAGATTAGGGGTCAACAACCCTAATCTTTCCCCTTTACACAAATAATATCAAAAAAATCATCTTTAAATTCACTTGTACACAAAGGAAACCCTAAATTAAGGTGATGTTACCCCTTTATGGCCTTTAGGGGATGTTTTGACACTAGGAGCAAGTCGTTGGTGTTGGAGAAGCATCGTTAGGCCTCCAAAGGCCATATTTAAATCATCTAGTCCATATCCTCATGGTCAAGACCTAATTCTCAAAATTTCCATGTGTCAATGAGTGGTAACCTCACCACCAAACCTTATCCCTTCTAGGTGGCTTCATGCCTCTAAAGATGATGTTTTTCCTCTCCTATGTGAAATGTTTGGCATGTAGGGGCTAGTTTATGTATCTCAAGTCATCTTATATGCCTCTAGAGGTTCATCTCTCTCATATTGCATGTGGTCCCTTAGCATCCAACTTGTGGGATTCAAGCCCCATGGAAGCCCAAGATAGGCTTTTTCCTCCAAAACTTTCCACCAACTAGGTATTGCAAAGACAAATAAGCATGCCCTCCAAGGATCTCAATTCAAAATATCATTATGAGTAAATATAAATAAGCCACCTAGGCATGTGCATCAAACATTACCCTGTCAAACAGGTAAGTTCTCAAAGAAATTATGCCACTTGCCAAGCTTAGATATGGGAGGATTGACAAGGTGTCCTATTGGGTAGATATTTCCTTAGTTCAAGGAGTGTTTCCCAAGTGATCCCTCTCTAGTCATGTGAAGTAGATGAAGTGATTAAGGATCAAGACTCACAGGGCATGGGGTTCATGACATACAAGGGGTTGTAGTGTCTCATTCATGGGTACCTTTGTAGAAGGTGTGTAGCACCTTCATTTACAATGCAGTTTTTCCAAGCCCATCCTCTTGCCATTTTTTGTTTATTTCATGTTTTAAAGGATGATTTGGAGGCCATTGTCCTAG
This sequence comes from Picea sitchensis, assembly GCA_010110895.2. Taxonomy (NCBI): domain Eukaryota; kingdom Viridiplantae; phylum Streptophyta; class Pinopsida; order Pinales; family Pinaceae; genus Picea; species Picea sitchensis. The sequence goes on from SNQJ01S0007060.1 coordinate 185,317, forward strand.
AATGGTGTCTAGATAATGACAATGTTACTCACAAATACCTAGTGGAAATGAAAAGGTTGGCTCGTGATGAAACCCCCTTTCTCTCAGCCATGTAACTAAAATTTATTACCCTGGCTTGGTGACCAGATGATGGTAATGTCATACGGCTAGAAACCTATGACCATGATAGGTTGGCTCGTGATGAGACCTCCTATCCTCCAACTAACCCCATAAGCATTATATCATTTATTCTTGTGGGTCTTCCTTTTCTTATAGATAAGAATTTCATTTCTTTCTTGGGGGATCCCTAGGCGAAGCATCTGGAAGGTTTATATATAGGATTTTATCTTTTTAACCAACAAAAATCCCTTTGGGCCTTCATCACTTTCTTCCATAGAATTAGGGACAACCCCTTCTTGGGTTAGCACACCCTAAAATCCCAAGAGACAAGTAAATGGGGGGTTTATGTGATGGAAAGTGGTAATTATGGTTGGGAATGGTACGATGGCTCTTCAAGAGAGTTCCTAGTAGCAGACCCATTCCCAAAAAAGACCACTTACTAGGGCACAATATCAACCACTAATGTGAAACAAGACAAAAGTCATAATTTCCAAGCATATATCATGCAATCTAAAGCAGTCTAAGATACAACATACTGAAAATGCCTCAAACATTGAAATGAAACTCACCATAATACCTTACTTGTACCTCATGGATCAAGGCCCAGTGCCTCTTGGAAGCCAACTAGTGTGGTGGATGCCATCTAAAAATCCTGACCTTTGTGGTGGTGAGAAGGGTCTCCATCTATGCAAGTGGATATTGTTGGTCACGTAGTCTCTGGACACTCCATATCTGAAACCTGAGGGCCTTGAGACACGATCTCCTTAGTTATCCCACAAAATGGGGATAACATGCATGAGGTAACTTTCAACTATCACAATAGCTAGTAATTATAGGTGGAAGAAAAGAGAAAAACATTTAATCTCATACCTAGCAGTGAGTAAGGAAATCCTTGTGAGGTTGAGATGAAGAAAAGATGATTTTTTGGGAATTCAAATGAATCCAACAATATATAAGTGCATGAGTTAGCATTAAACCATGAATCCAATAACATTAAAATTATACAAATAACTTGAGAAACTAGGGGGTTGGAGCCTCCTTCCAATTGCAGCTGGAAAACAAAGGAAGTTGGTGCTTCTAATGAATGTAATTCTTCAAGACATATAATAAAAAGCATTCTATGGTTTTCTCCTGATTTGGGTTTCCACGTAAAACACTGGTGTACTGTGTATGTATGTGATTGTTCATTTCTTATTGATAATTATTGTATAATAATTCTACATTGATATAACACTTGGATTATTTGGAG
>SNQJ01S0007061.1:17794-29782 GCA_010110895.2 Picea sitchensis
GTTGAATGTTATCCTTTAAAGTTCCTATGAATACATTAATCAAGTGCTCATCTGGAATATATGTTACCTTTATATTCAATCTTTGGAAGTTTTCAATGTGCTCTGTAACTGAACCCTTTTTCTTGAGATTTATCAATTGGCTAAAGAAGGTATTGCTCCTTGTATCCTCATAGTGTGCTATCATTTCTTCCGTGAAAATTATCCAAGTGACGAGTGATTTGTGAGAACAAATCCATTGATACCATATAAATTGATTGGGTTCTAAATATAAATAAGAAATTCGTACCTTTTGTGTATGTGGCACATTATGTAGATCAAAAAATTGCTCCATCTGAAGTATCCATTTGATTGGGTCCTTGCCATCAAACTTCCTCATATCGATCTTAGGAACGTGGTTGGTCTTCAACCCAAAGTTTGAGTTTCTCCAATCTTGATTCACCTTCCTTGTGTCCTCATCATGAATTTCATGGGATACATTTTCACTTTCAGGAGTCCTCTCTATTAGGAAAATTTTCAATCCTTCCATGATCTCCCCTTTTAAACCCTTCATCATCTCTTGTAGTTCATATTTTGTTATTGTCTTCTTTTGTAAATCATTTATGTCCCTACGCATTTCTTCACCTTCATCAAGAGTCCATGTAGGATTTTCTGGAGGTTTATTTGGTGTAGAAGTTCCCTTTTTGGGTGGCATGTTGGCCAAGTATCACTTTTGAACCTTGATTTTGAGGTGGTTTTTCTAGACAATATTTGTTCTGTTGTATCTCCAAATTTTCGGCCCTTCTAGGTATGAAAATTTATTTTTTGTAGTTCTCTTATATTTCTTCTCTGCAATGCCATAGTTCTGATCAAAATTGGATGTGCCAAGTGGTATTTACAGTAACTTCCCCACAACTTGTTGATTTTTGGCCTTTCCAGGAGATATCACTTGTATAGCGTGCCCCGCACAAAATAATTGATATACAATTATGAAACTCATATCAAAACTACTATAGACTGTCCACTATCCAATTCAACTGGTCTTACTCAATTTTGATACTCTATAAATAAGTTATTATTGTTTTACCTAGAACACATTCTTGAGACTAGTCAATAGGACTAGTCAGATACCCTATCTTCCATAGGGTGTATCTACAAATGTAAGTTGACCCAGAAGCTTCACCTTTTAAAATAGATAACTTACTAATTTATGTGAATATCCTCCGGAGTTCAGGGTCTGAAACGTTACAAAAATATTTTTATAGTGAAAATTTTGCAATGAATCAGTTCGGGATGATTCCAAAACCCTATATTGCACAGGTTGTATCTCCAAAATTATAAGGCCTTAGGAGATGAAATTTTAAGACAAAGTACATTGATATGTCTAATAAATATTCTCCAATCCATTCCTTCTGAAATGTTGTAAAAAAAAATTATAGAAAAAATTCCAAGGTGTCTCAGATGTAGCAGTGAAACCCCAATACCTTGAGCTCTGATACCATATGTTAAGAACCAAATATCAATATAGCATAAAAAAACCTCAAAATAAGTACTCAACGCCTTGAAAAAGAGAGAAATTAATATAATAAGCCTCTTCAAGGGAGAAACCTCCTTATGCCCACATAAATGTACAATTACAAGATGATTCCAAATGAAAATGTCTCCTTGGTATATATAGGAGACTAGGAGGTATAATTACAACTAATGGACTAAATCCGACATAAATAAAATAACATTACTAATGTAATATGCCCCAATTAAGGGGTAATGAGACACTATTTAGGGCTTAACATTTGTTGATACCAACCCAACCATGGTCACTTGTTGTTGGATATGTACTATTGCTTATGTTGGATACATAGTATTTATGGATCGACATAGACTAATTATATTGCATTGTTGGTGACAATGTTTATACTTAGTCATGAGTGTTTTTGTATCATGTTTGAGTATCTTTCACCATTGAAGAAGGTAGTATTGATGATAGAAAAAGTTAAAGTGGAGGACGTTGTATTCTATGTAGCAAGCATATAATTTTCATTCAATATTATGGACATTCCTTCTTCAAACCTAGAAGAATTGTTGATAGCTAGGGATGAAATTTGACAACATCTCTACACATTTGTCCAAGGAAACCTCAAAATCCTTTGTGGGTGGTGTATGAAACTTTGGGAGTTGGAATGGTTTGAGGTATCTAGGGTGAAAAATAAAAGACAAGTCCACATAGATGTTCTATACATTATGACCATCATTGACCATGTTCAGGAAAATGTTTTCGGAGGAAAATTGGATGGTGGTTTGATGACATTCAAGAACTACCAAACCAACAACATACCTGTGACAGTGGAAGGTCCCTTAGAATCTATGAAGGCACATAGCATATTGAATATTCAAAGAACATGAAGATGTGATAAGTTGTAGATGGACATTTTTTTTGAACAACAATAGACCATTCATTGTTGAGCAGTAGATTGTGAGAAAATATTGAAGGAATCCAATTCTATAAGTTGTGAATAACTAATAGTATTGTGATAATGAAAAATTTAAAAAGTATTTGGCAGTTTTTTAATAAGTAGAAAAAGGATCACTTCAGGAGAGTGACAGTAAAACAAAGAAGAATCAACAATTACAACAATAAAAGACAGTACATTCATAGGGGGAGCTGCTTCAGAAAACTATAAGATAAAGCATAGTCTAAGGGGGTGAAACACATCAAAAGGAACTATGTAGAAAAAGAAAAAGAATAGTCCCATCAAGTACCACTTCGTAAGAGAATAGATAGTTGAACTAAGTGTCAATCTGGAATACATTGCCACCAAGGAACAAGTTGCATATATTTTTACCGAACCCCTTCCCAGAGAAACATTTGAAGATCTCAGATAGAAGCTTGGAGTGATATCCCTCTCATCTCGTTAGTAAAGAAACACAGCTCAGGGGGAGCATATATTTTCCATTGATTTCAAAGGGGGAGAATTACAGACAGGGGGGGAGTTGCAGATAGGGGGAGGAGAACTACAGATAGCGGGAGAGTTGCAAACAAGGGATAACTCTTTCTATTTCTGGAAGATTACGTCTTTTTTCAGTACGGGGTTTCCATCAATGACAAAGCGGGATATTTTTTTAATAAACATTTCCATTGATGTCAAACGTAAGTAAGTATTCAAATAAAAATGTGACTTTAATACATAAAAAAGTGGAAAAGTTAAGTGGAAGTGGAGTTTACGTAAAAGTGGAGTAAACATGAAAGTGGATTAAAAAAAGGTACAAGTGAAAGTGGAGTTTACAGAAAAGTAGAGTTTACGTAAAAGTGGTGTAAATATGAAAATGGATTAAAAAAGGTAAAAGTAAAAGTGCACATGGTATTTGCACATAGATTTAAAACCCATGGTGGTGTTTTATTTAATATAAGTCGCGTCTTTTCAAATGAATGTGAATTTTCATGTAAATATTACGGTAAAGTATAAATGGAGAAGAGGGTTATGAGAACAAATGTGTGTGTGGGTGAAAATTTAATATTATTATGCATACCATTTGAAGAGTGACGGTTGAATATCATTCAAGGAGCAACTATTAAATATTAGTGAATATCAAATCCGATGTTATAGAAAATAGATCTGGCATTATAACGAGCAAAACTTGTAAAGGTAAATTTGAGGCAGAAGTAGAAGAAGAAGCAAGAAGATTTGGTGAAGGAAGAGTGAAAGAACAAGTAGTAAGCGCAAAACATATATGGAGAAAGAAGAAGTAGCGAGCACATTGCAGATTTGGTGAAAGAAAAAGGAGTGAGTGATCTGGAAAAAAGGAGAGGGGATCAACATCTCCAGTAGGTCGGTTCCTACAAATAGTAGAGGGGATTTGTGTCTCCTATAGGTTGGTGCCTACAAAAAGTAGAGGGGATCGATGTGTTCAATATCTCGGTGCCTACAAACAACATAGGGGATTGGTGTCTCATGTAGTTTTGTGCCTACAAACAACATTGGTTCAATTGGTGTCTCCATTAATTTGGTGCCTACAAACATTTGTAACCATAGGTTAGTGCCTACAAATTTATAAAAAAAAAAAAAAAAAAAATTCTCTCTAAATGGTTTCTACGTTAAATATTGTTTCTTCTCGTTGTTACATTTATGTGATTCCTTCATTATGGTTTATGAATGTTAAAAAAATTATATATAGTTATATTGATTCACCACCTCTCAATATAATTATGTGTTCAATAGATAAGTAGTTCCAACATATGTAGTCCCTAATTATATACTTACTTTTTACATTTTAGATGGTTGTGTTAAGGTTTTGATGAAGTAAATAACAATGTCAACTTGTTTATCTAACATTACATTACATTTTAGATGGTTGTGTTAAGGTTTTGATGAAGTAAATAATAATGTCAACTTGTTTATCTAACATTACATTACAAGGAGTTCCTTTGCTTCACTTATGTATGTCACACACTAATATAATAATAATGTCTTTACCATGCTCGTCTTAATCACATAAATTATATTCTATATTTCGACAATAAATATATTATTAATTTTAGTCCATTTCGTTGCATTCAAGTGGCATGCTTTTAATATAATATAACTCCTTGGAAGCGTTTGGAAATGGATAAACCATTGATCATTTCTTTGATCTTTGGAAATTGATAAACCATTGATCATTTCTACTATGTTGTTTGTTTCTAGTAAAATATGGGGATGTTTGTGTGCATGATAGTGGTTTTTAGAAATATTATAATCTAGATTATTTTTATGATATCCATGATCACAAGAATAATCATAAGAAGTTCATTACAAGAACTACATGAGAAATGGTTATTGTTATTCTTTATGTTTTTACACTATTTCTAATTATAATTGTATATGTTCCATAGTCTACATTTGATTTTACCAACATACTATATTAAAATGCTAAAATCTTATTGATAATTATCATCACAAAACTACAAATTTCATCATCTTCAATTGTTGTTACAACTTGTACATATAACACATGATCTATTAATGTTAATTTATAATATTTTTCTATCATACATAGTAATTCAAAATAAGAAAATGTTGTTCATGTTCAACTTTTATTCCTCGTTGTTTTCTTTCCTCATAATTGTGTTATAGATGGAGCCATCTAATATTGTACCAAACTTCCCTCCAATTGAAATCTAACAATATAGACGTATTATAATTCTCATAAATTTAGAACTCTAATTGAATGGAAAGGTAATTAGGTCGTATTAAAATAATTATTAACATAACTAAACAAAATTCACAATAATATCCTCATAAGCTAAATATTCAATAAATATACACTTCTCATCATTGTAATACAACATGGGTTCAATACCTAATATATAGTGAAATACAAAAAGGGTGATGATATTTCAATCGCATCTCAAATATATATAATTATGTTTATTATTATATATTTAGGATGTGATAGAAAGATTATGACCCCTTTTTATGTCTCTATATCGTGGGCCTTCAACCCATTGGATTGTGATCCTAGGAAGTTTGAATTTATCAAATATTTAGCCTGCGGACATACCAATGTTTGTTATTTTAGTGATAATAAGACTCTAGGTCTAGAGTGTACACTAATAAATCACTTGGTCTTAACTTGGGGGTAAGTAAATGAAATAATTATTATCCCATTTAATGACAACTTCATCTTAAGTAGATCAATGGATAAATTCACAATTTTGCCCTCTATTAAAGATCTGAGAAAGATATCCATGATTTGATCCTTAATACAATAGTGCTCCGGATGAATTTGGTCCTTGGTGCAATAGTGATATGTATGAATCTCTCCAAATATTGTATTAAATTAAAAATATAATGATTAACTTAATGTTGATAATATCATGAAAAAGAAAAATTTCTAACAAGATCTTAATAGAGAATCTATATTTCGAATTGTATCTTCAAAAACAACTTTATGCAAACCTCTTTAAATTCGATGAAGGAAAAATGATTTAAAATAAATATAACTTTACTTGAGGAAGGTTCAGTCGACCCTTCCATTTATACACCTTAATGCTAAATCCATCCTTTAGGAAGGGTTGAATGAGAATTCCACTAGATAAACCTCAACTTGAATATAGTGGTTCGATAAGGGTGAATCAACCCTTCTCTATGCTTCATCTCCATGAGAATACTTTTCTTGAGAAAAGGTACACCAACCATTTCTGAGGATCCACCTTATGTCAAAACCTTACTTGAGAAATGATCAATTGACCCTTCCACTAGATACCTCACGACTCAAATACCATCCTTGAGGAATTGTTGGCCAACACTTCTCTATGTTACCCATCCATGGAAATAAAATAATTAGGGAAGGGTTGATTGGTTCTTCTATGTGCTCCCCCTATATGAGGATACTGTGATGGATGAAGGATCAACCTAGAATTCCATGAGATCATCATTATTTGAAAAAAAAAAAATTGGAAGTGTTGGTTGACCCTTCTAATGGATAATCCTCAACATGAATACCATCTTTCGGAAAGGTTCCTTTGACAGTTCTCCATGTACCCCTCCTTGAGAATAATTTTCTTCGGGAAGGGTCAATTGACCCTTATTATGGGTACCTCATAACATGAATACCATCCTTGAGGAAGGGTTTTCCAACCCTTCCATGTGCTCCTCCTCCATGGGAATCATATTCTATAGGAATTTTTTGTTTACCCTTCCTAGGGATCCCCCTTATGGAAAAACATTGATTGAGGAAGTTGCAACCGACCCCTGTCCATGCTAACCCTCCATGAGAATACTATTATTTAATAAGGGTTAGTTATCCTTCCATTGGAAGCCTTGTGAAGTGAATACCATAATTGGGAAAGGGTTAGTTGAACCTTCTCCTTGCTTCTCCTCCATGATAATGCTATGTTGGAGGAAAGGTTAGTTGACCCTTTCCTATAGTCTCCCTAACATGAAATTTTTTCTTGAGGAAGGTTTGACTGGAACTTTGGCCAAATACCCCACTACATGAATAAAATACCTAAGGAATGGTCGATTGACCCTTCTCCATGCTCCACTCCACAAGAATACTATTTTGGAGGAAGGGTCGATCAACAATCCTTTGGGATTGAGTTAATTACCAAATAAGCATAGAGGCTTAATGGAAAGAGATAAAAAAAATTAGAAATAAGAATTAATGGTTCATAACTGAGAAATATTATGGTTCATTGGACAGGAAGGGCTCACAACCTAAACGTTCAAATACCTGTAATTTTATTTCTTCCTATGGTTATGATTTATGGATCAACACTTTTCCCCATTAAAACTTTTTAAACTAACAATTATTATGTTTTTTCAGTTCTCACAAGTAAATATCACTATAACCATTAACATCATTATATAATAATGTTATGGAGAAAATCTCACCAATTGGATAGTAAGATTACCCTAGGATCTACCTATTGATCCTACAAAGATAGAAGGCTAGAATTCTATGGTTCTCACTAGAAACAAGCAATCAAATTCATAACTAAACCAAGAAATGGTGGAATGATATATTTTTTTTAGAAGGTTGTCCTCATGTGTCCTTGGCTGGTGTAGTCCCAAAGATCTAGCTCCTTCAACCTACTACCTTCACACAAGTGACAAAAAATTTCTTCCTAATTCTCTTCTTAGCATCATAATCCTAGATCTATCTTCGATCTAACATTATCTATGAAGAAATAAACCAAATTTAAAAATTCATGAATGAAATAAAAATATTCATAGGGGCAAACCAATTATCTATTAATTAATAAGAGAGAAACACATCAATGCAATTACCTCAAGGTGTATATGCACTCCTCCTTGCCCCTTGCTCCTTGCTCATCCTCAACTTTTCAACCAAGCTAGGAAAATTCACTGCAACTGATGTATAATGGAGAAGAACCTCTATATTTTGGCAACATAACTATATGAATGATTCTTCCTCCTCATGCTCAATATTTTCCTTCTTTATATCGACGTTTCGAAGAGGCTTGGGATAGATTCTAGATCTTCTAGAGACCAATGGAGACTCAAATGTTGTGAGTTCCAAGGAGCATTCCAAGAAGAATGAACTCATCCCTCTCTCACCTCTTCAAAACTCCACAAATATAGAAGGTACAAGGGGTGTCTCTTATTGCATATTATTTTCAAGCGACATGTCGCTAGTTGTCCATAGATGACCAATGACACCCTTCAAAAATTGTTTAAATCCTTAGTTGAAGGTTTTGTTTTGACTTGCATATTTTTTTGTGTTCCTCCTTACAATGTAGGGTGGAAATTTAGGCTATAAAATATTCCCCCTAATGTATTAATTTAGGAAATGAATGGATGGATGAAACACATTACAATAAACTATCACCAAATGCGAGGTATCATAAGGAGAGATCAAAGAAGTCTGGAGGTCAAAGAGTACCTGCAATTAGACACCAAGGATAAATACATTTATATGCCATCCCCAAGGTAAACATACCCAGAATATGAAGAGTATCAAAGCATGGCTTCCAAAAAATACACTATAGATCCATGACATGGAATGCAAGACCATGGATATGAAATAATGCACAGTGGATCCATGTCATCAATGAGATCATAGCCACAAGAAAGTAAAATGTGGATCTATGTCACAACATATACGTTAGGAATACAATGATCATCGAGGAGAGTACCCTAAAAGTATTCAAAGTACTTTATATAAGTGATATACTCCATCGCAACTTGGGAGGGGAATTGGCCCCAAACCCAAGGTATTTGTCCCAAACCTTGATGTTACAGTTCTACAACATGTGGATAGATGATTTGATGTTGAGTATGGTATAAATTGTCTGATTATAGGTCATTGATGTATACTATTAAAAGACACAAGGGGACCCATCGATGATGAAAATGGACCCCAAGGTACCTAGTACAATATAGTGAGTGTGAATATAGGATATGATGTTGAACATCGTAGAATCATTTGATCAGAGGTCAATGATGTAAACCTAGTTTTGATCATGAGGGAGCCTTCCACTGAGGAATACAAGATACAAGGTACTATTTGGTTTATATATCCCTCTCCTAGATAATAGGTTTAATTTGATAGGAATATATATGTCAAATGAGGGCCTTAATTTATACCCCATCAATCAATATGAAACATACACTAAGAGATGATGTGAAGACATAGATTCACCAGGTACAACTAACACATGGATGGCTGACTTAGAAATTCAGCAAAAGAGTAGATGGTCTACTTAGGACTAAACTTCCATTGAACATATATCATGACATTAGGATGACTTGGAAGCAAGACATGTGAGTAGGAATAATATAGTGCAACATCGTTGGAGGCATCGAAACACTCTCCATGATGACTGGAAAAGTAACCACTTGGAGGAGTATATGTGACTCACATTACTAGTATGGATCCTAGGAAAGCTATAACCCAATTGTAACATGATGACTCAAACAGGTTCCATGCTCAAGGTAAATAGATTAATGGTTAAAAACCCCACTCTTTTTTCTTTTTTTTTGGTTTTTTAGTGTCTCCTTCATGGTTTAACAAGCGTGAAAGAGAGATAAAAGCATGTTTAGAAGTGCCTTTTTTTCGTTTAGTTTTAACGAGCCTAAAAAGAGTGAAAAGTATACTAAGGAGGTGTCTTTTTCATATCTTTTTACGAGTCTGAAAAAGAGGTAAAAGTTTACTTGAAAGGTGTCTTTTATGTGTCTTTTTACGAGTGCGAAAAAGAGGTAAAAGGATACTCAAAAGGCATCTTTTTCATGGTTTTGCGAGCACGAACAATATTTAAAGGTGATTTAATTCAATGCCTCTGTCATGGTTTAAAGAGAATGAAAAATGGGTAAAAGTTAGCTTGAAAAGGTGTCTTTTCATGTCTTTTTCAAGTCCAAAAAAGAGAAAAGAATACTCAAAAGGTGTATTTTTTGTGGTTTAGAAAGCATGAAAAGGGGTAAAATTTAGCTCGTCTAGAGAGAATGAGTGGCTTAAAAACAATCTTCTATGTTCCACATGCATGTAACCGAACTAATCAATCATGAATGAAAATGGGTACTGGAAAGTGAGGTCCACCCTTAGGAGATGTTCTCTCCATGGGTAGGTGGATGCAAAACTAAGGCTAAATAATGAAAGAGGTGGATGGTCAAAGGCTACTACAATACCATTAAGTGGGATTTGGGAAAACAATAGTGCAATGATAAGGTGTATGACATCAACATAAAATGTATAAGTGACCGCAAAGCAAGATAAGAACTTGGGAACCCCCTTGGGATATGGCTAGAATATATGTGAAGAGAGGAAAATGAGGCTCAATGTCAAGTCATGGTAGGGTTACAGGAGGATTATTGGGCTTATGATAAATCACAACATGGGTATTAAATGGAAATATAGGTGATAAATAGGGCACCCATGAAGCGTAGGCACTACCATTCAATTTACAATATGTAAAATGACATGGTTAATGTCACAACTTGATAGGATAGAACCTAAGGCATTGTTATGGGAAAATGTTGGGTTAATAATGCAAGATGGTATCGTAGGGAAAATATTATCCTATATGCCAGTTTAGGGAAGACATACCTCAAGTTTAGTGGAAGTCTCCATATTTGTAAAAAAATAATCCTTGTAATCCTGTCAACATACGTAAACTAGATTCCATGGTCAAAAGACGTAGTGAAATTTCAGAAAAGAAAATATTTTTGGATTTTTTGGATATGGTATATGCAAAACAAAAATCACTCACACCAAAAACCTATGTACAAGGAACTGTGCATATTAATTATTTACTCCAAGTAGATCCCATTTCTAGGCTCAAACCAAGGATCTTTTTCATAATCAACGAACTCATGAGCTAATGTTGGAATCATATGGCTTACAATGCTAGGGCCATGCCACATAGAAATGATTTTTTGCATACGAAGATAATCATCATGAGTAGTCTCACAAGATATCATATCTCCTTGATGATTCCCATCAATATGTAAATTGGTTATGAAACATAAATGCTCGGTGTAATGGGAAGCATAGAATTCAATGGCAAGTATCGAAAAAGATAATCAAGGCAGAAAAGAATCAAGACTAGGAGGTCTATTAGATGCTTTGGAAAATGAATCCAGACATGTATCAAGACTCATCATGATAAATCTCATTTATTTTGAATCAAGAAAGGATGATCGATGTGTCACCTCATCCTTTGGATCAACTATGGAAGCCGTGATATCCAAGATGGCCTTATCCAAAGGAAACTCAATATCTAGGAAGTCATGCGAACTCGGAGAGTCAACAACCCATGCAAGTGGATTAGGATAATCACACTCCATAAGAGGATGGACTTGCTAACCAATGTTATATGATGTTGACGAGATCACCATGGAGACAATATCAATTGTTGTGAGTGGCATATTGGCTCAGTAAGATTCAACATCCTCGGGATAAGGTAGAACCCAAGGATCAAAAGACTCGAGGGATCCACTAGTAAACAAATAAATCATATTGATGGGATAAATGTTGGGGGGAGAGAATTGTGGGGGAAAATGGAAAGTACCCATCAATGAGTATTCTTTGAACATCCATGTAACAACACTCAGATAAGAACTCTAGGAATCACCTACAAAAGTGTACATTTGAAGTTACCCACATTGGATCCAACGTTTGGGGTGCAAAATGAAATTTGATCAATGGTAACTATTTTCCCTTGGTGAGAGAAGTGTAGGACCCTAAATATGGACAAAACAACCATAGTGATATTCTAGAACCAAATATGCTTGAGTAGCACATTGTACTCAAGCGGTGCATCGACTACCTCTACAGTGATAGAGACAGTATTACCACCAATATCAAAGGGCAATGCGGTGATAATTTCATGAGGCTAGAACATATGTCCATCAAAGGATTTCAAAATGGCCACAAAGATATCAAGCTTAGGAAATTTGATGGATTTTCAACATGACATAGACATGATACAAGGTGAGGCTCCTTCATCAATCACAGTGTGAAGGATATTCTTCCCCAATGTTCTCACTTTAATATGAAAAGAAATTTGGTGGG
>SNQJ01S0007061.1:52833-68765 GCA_010110895.2 Picea sitchensis
TGATGAGATCATCTTGAAGCTCATATGGCGACTCCACGTTATAGAACCCACCTTTCCCTCTTTCTCCCTTTCCATCCTTTGATGAGCCTTGATCTCATCTGGCAACTCCATTAAGGTGTCCTTTCAATCAATGGAAATATGACAGCATGGGATGAATCCCCATCAATAAATGGTTATGCCTCGAAGAAGTAACTTTTACAGATGGAAAAGGAAAAGGTTGTCAATAAAGTTGTTGAGGAAATGATGAATCTCATAAGAGAGTTGTTTCCTTCCCTTGACGATGATGAAGTGTTCGAAGAACAGACACATGAAGAAAGTCATCAATAAGAAAACACAATGAGTTGTGACCCTTTCGAAGACCTTGATGATGCTTTATTCCATGACCTTGAAAGTGAAGAAGTATCGAAGGAAACCTTGGATATCATAGATCCCCTTGAACAAAACCAAGCAAATAACTATGCACTCAGAATCAAGCCTCTTGTGATGAAGAGGTGATGGAGGGGATTGTCTATATAAAAAAAAGAAGGATTATGATAAAGCACAACATATTGAGGCACCACTATATTTGATCCCACTTGATGAAGACAAGGTTGTCCAACCTTGTTCACCTCCTAATGTTGAAGAAGCGATCAGTCTCCATGATGAACAATTTGAAGGTCCAGTTAAAGATGTCCATGCCTCTAATCCTCCTGCACACAAAGATGTTCAGAGATGGTCATTTTCAGTTATAATGATGGTCTTATGAAAGTACCCTTCGATATGGTTGATGATCCTATAGAAAATTTCATACAGATTGGCATACAAAGATGTGATCTTAGTTGTCTCAAATTTGATAACAACCCCATTTATGACATTGAGGGTAACTCTTAGGAAGAAGGCGCGGCATCATCATAGAAGTGGTCCTCATAAGTATATGATTCATATGTTTAGTTGCCTGGTTATGGTATGGTTACATATTTGTTCCACCCCTTCAAAAATGACTTGTCACAACGTACTCAGAGTGATCTTCAGTCATCCTTTGGTACATACCCTTTTGAGGATGCAATTTGTTTTATGAGGACTTCCAACCTTTGTGCTCATATTTTGAGGAATACCAGGACACAACCACCTTAGAGAAGCTAGAGGTTCATTTTTCAAAGAGGAATTATTTTTATCTTGGATATTTACATGGAGATTCACAATGGAAGAGGAAGTGTTTTTCTACACCCGAGATTGTTCCTTACCTCTTACCATCTTCTCCAAGGACCATGCAGTATTCTTCTAATCTCTCATTTCCTCTCATTCCTCGATGGGCAATGAGACTTTATKCRTAGATGAAGATGAGMCTTCRTCTACATATAGTATCCCCCTTCAGAGATGGATTGATCAGTCTTGTGGCTACACTTTTAGGAGAGATGATCGCGCTAATGGATTCTCTTTCTAGCATGATTTCCTCCCTCCCACCCATATTCATGAGTTTTATTTCATGATCGATTATATGTATTTTTATACTCATTATTATTGTGTGCTTAACTTATCTTTATTATATTATATGATTAAGCACGGGGTGTGATACTTTGATGATATGATCAAAATGGTTGCACTGGTTGTATGACTTCACCTGACATCATCTAGCACATGATATTGAGGGACCCAAGGACCTAGGTAAGTAGGTAAGTCATATTTTTTTCCCCTTAATTTTTCATCTTGATTGCTCATATTAGTTTAGATGCATTTCATTTTCATTTTGCTCCACTTGCATATTGATTTCATGCTTATTTTAGAAAATTTATTAAAAAAAGTCAAAAAAAAAAAAATCTAGTTTAGTTGGCTTTGAATTATCATCATATAAGAACAAGGATGAGTAGGTCATCCTGCACTTGACAATTTTATGTTTCCTTCCAGGCATATATCTACCAAGAGATGTTGTGGTTCTCATGCACTCTACAGCGAGCACATGTCCCCAAGTAGGAGAAAAATTTTATCCCCATTTTGTGGATAACTAAGCAGATAATGTCTCGAGACCCTCAGGTTGAAAATATGGAGTGTTGAGAGACTACATGACCAAAAATACCCTTTTTCACAGATGGAAAAGCCACTCATGACCACAAATGGTCACAGTTATACAGATGGCATGCACCACACCAACTGGCTTCTGGAAGGCAATGGGCTTTGTTCCATGAGGTACAATTTAGTATTATGGTGAGCATCATTTCAATACTTAAGACATTTGATTATGTTGTATCTTCCATTTCTCTAGATTCCTTGATATTTTCTTGGACATTATTCCTTTTTCTTTGCTTCACCTTGGTGGTTGACATTGTGCCCTAGTAAGTGGTTTTCCTTGGGGATGGGTTTGCTACTGAGAACTCCCTTAATGAGCCATCATACCATTCATGACCATACTTACCATTTTCCATCATTTTCCCCCTCTATTTCGTTATCTCTTTGGATTTTAGGGTGTATTGACCCAAGAAGGGGTTATCCCTCATTCTATGGGAAGAAGGGGATCAATGTCCAGAGGATTTGATGATGGGTAAAATATAAAGGCCTTATATAAACCTTCCAGATGCTTCACCTAGGGATCACACAAGAAAGCAATAAAATGCTTATATTTCAATAAAAGGGGACCCACAATATAACAAATAAATGCTTGAAACGTAGGTTGAAGGATAAGAGATCTCACCATGAGCCGACCTATCACATCCATGGATATCTACTGGCATGATATTTTTATCATCTGGTGACCAAACCAGGGCAGTGGCTCTTAGTTGCATGGCTAAGAGAAAGGGGGTCTCATCACGAGCCAACCTTCGCATTTCCATTAGGTATTTGTGGGTGAAATTTCCACCACGTAGTCACCACGCTAGGAAAGTGACCTTCAATCTCTCCTTATGCTATTATGAAAGAAAGATAAAAGGAAAATGATAGGCTTAGAAAAAGTTAATTGTGGATGAAGGTACCACACACCCTCTACAAAGGCACCCATAAATGAGATTGTTATCACCATAACAATTTTCAGATAGGATCCAAATCTCAGAAATTTAGCAAAGAGACACATCGCTATGGAAGCGTGATAGTTTGGAGGATAAGGTCACATATGGAAGCATATGGACAAATATAGCGAAGATGCGGGGGTGATGGGACCCAACCAACCACAAATATCAGACAGCACAGATCAATGGTCAGCAATCATATCGGGCAATGAAATAACATGAGAGTTAGTTGTTTGAGGGCAGTCCGGGGAGAATACCATGGTTTCATTCCATGGACGCGTGGCGCCTTCCGAGGCACATCGGGGCGAAAAGAATTCTACTCAAAACCATTATCTGCAACCCCAGATATCGAAATTTGTTGAGACCCAACGGACCATAGATCTTGGAGCGGCCCAGATCGACGGCCAAGACACATATCGGGCATTGAAGTAGCGCGGAGGATAATTTTTCGAAGGCAGGCCGGGGAAAATACCATGGTTTCACCTCGAGGACATGCGACACCATAAAATGAATATCGGGGGGAAAAGCGAGTAGACTTGAAACCACCCAAGCTCACCCTGATGTCACATGTTAAAAAATTATCTGATATACGTCGCTTCCAAATATCACGTACAGAAAGGGAAGAGTTAACAGCTTATCCAGTCACATCAATACCATTTCTCGAGTACTTTACGTTGTGCAGCATCGGGTAAGCGCCGCTAGAGAGATGATCTGAAGGATCATCATTCTAAACTGACAGTCAAGTGTGATAGGTCGTAGTTTGGACAAGTTATTTCGTCAATAATATGTGATTAAGCACTCAATGACATTTGACCTCCAAAACATAGATAAATTTATTCTGTTTTGAGAAATCAACATTCCATTTTGAACGAAGTAATTAACAAGATCAGCTTCCTAATTTCTATATGATTAAGGGAGACAAGTCTAAGTTTTTCTGCAAAATTTGGAAAAATGGATAAATCTGATCAAGCAGCGCTCAGTGAACTAGGATTTTCAACTAATTTGGCGAATTCATCAGTGAATAAGAAAGAGAGGTTGGTTGCACAGATATTAGCAACAAAATTCCATATAGATCCTGCAACAGAACCAGAAGTGGACAAAAAGATCAAATTAAATCCCATCATAAGGGATTTAATCATCAACGGATAAGCAGATGGGTGCTACAAGTGATCAGTAAAGAGGAATCAGAGCAAGCAACAGAAAACAGGAAATAGAGTTGAAGCGGCTGAGAGAGTTGGGGAAAACCAACCAATTTGGTTGAGTACTCTAAAGGAAGAAATCTTAAATCTGGAATAAGTTCTCAAGTTGAATTGAGTATGTTTCGAAAAAGTTTTGTAATTATATGGACATGTGGCATTCAATGAAAAAACTCAGATATGTCAATCTTGTTTATAACGCTCCCTATAAAGTAGGAGAAACGTTGTTATACATTACTCCTTTTTGTAATTGATCTCTATCTTTAGAACAATGGGGAAGTTGAATTGTTTTGAATCCCACATGTAAATATTCTATATATATCATTCCAAGGATAAATAAAGTATGGAGAAAAGAGGGGCCTGCCCTTTTAGCAAGACGACATTGTAAAATTCTGAAGCTAAAGTGAATCTACGATGCAAAAGAAAATTTTTGAACAGTTTGTGAAAAGATTCTAATTGGTTGTGATATGAGTTATGTCTTATTTCGTAGTGTCTATTTCTTGTGTCCTTGAAATCCCATTTACAACTTCCTCTTTTAAATTGGAGAGTTAAAAGACTAGAATTCTTCTGATGATTCTCTAGACTTAGCAATTTAATTCATGTGATTCTCTTCTTAACTAATTCAGAATTCATTTTAATATGCTCTGATGCAATTATGTGTTTTCCTTTTTCCTCTTTCCCCATGAAAATTTCAATTTAAAACTCGGACTCATTGCCTCATTTAGCTTTTTTCCTCTAGATAGTTCTAAATACTTTCCACTGCTTTATTCATTTTTGACTCCATATCCCAAATGTCTCCCCCATTTCTTCAGTGACTTTATGATACCCCCCTAAAATAAACGAAATCTAGCCACTGATTGTCAAAGAAATACCCAGTGACATGAGAGATCCCTCTTTGAGTTGAGAAGGCTAGTGCTTCATCTCTAAAGTTGGTTGAAATAGTTACCCATGTCGTCTTCTTTGACATCCGAATAGATTTACAGGGTGCTAACATTCTGGCATCGTTGCTGAGGATGAAATTGAAAATTTTCCCTGGGAAAGAACGACATGGTCGAGTTCTAAGGTTTGATATCAGAAAAAACTTAGGCACATATTGGTTGTATTCCTTATCGAGCGACTCCATACATCAAAAAAAATAGTTTGAAGGTGATTCCACTAATAGAAGAATCCATAAATTTAATTTTTCAATGGCGACTCCACTAGGGATATAGAATCCAGCTTCCAAAACATTATTGGCGACTCCACTCAAGATTTAAATGTAATTCAGAGACTCCACTAGAAGATGAGACCCCTTAACAGAGGTATGAAAAAGCATTATGGAAGAAAACAAGTACTTAAAATTGGATTTTTTCCAAGGCATTTTATTGTTTGTTACAAGTTTCCTTTGGTCCTTTCCTGAACATGCTAGACAAATTTTTCTTTACCTGCTGCATGCAAATGATGATCATGACAATATTGAAACTATATATCCTCCTCATAAAGTTATACATATATCTCCTCAGTTTATCACTGATTTTGATAAAAATATCCCATCTGTGCCATGTGATAACCATGACCAAGTTGATGAGCCCCATGAAGCCAAGGCTGATATTTCACCTCCTGTACTTGATCCAACGTCCTCCAAAAATCAGCATAGATACAGACACTTGAATCTACTCCAAGTCCTTCATGATTTTCCTCCAAAGTACTATAAGTACCTACTTGTGTTTGATGGGGAACCTGATGCCATCTCAGTTGAAAAACACATCCAAGGGTTTAAGAATTTTATAGATTTGTTTAATATCAACCATGATGATGTTCATATGAGGGCCTTCTCTCAATCCTTGAAAGGGGACACCAAAGATTGGTTGAAACATTTGCATCTAGAGATAATTATCTCATGAGAGTAATTGAAGAATGTCTTTTTGAAGTTTTGGGGAAAGAAGAAATCTTTGGATTTACAACTTACATAATTCTATACCTTAAAAAAACAAAGCATTGAAACTGTTTCTATATTCAGTAGAAGGTTTTCCAGTATGTATTACAATTTGCCCAAAGAAATTTAACCCACAGAAGTTGTTGCCATGCTCCATTATGCAACTACTCTTCATCCAGATTTGTCTTTCCTCCTGATGGAAAGAAGACCTAATTCCTTACAACAAATGTTCAATGATGCCCAGGAGATTCAACACAATATCCAAGCATGTGAATGTAGCTAAAATGAGGGGTTGGATATTCAAGAAAATGAGAGCGAATATGAACAAGAAAAGATTGATTGGAATCCTGAACATCGAGTCGATAATATCATAGCTTCTCTTGAAGTTTTCAATGATCATGATTTTGAAAAAGATTATATTCCACTTGTTGAAAAAGGAGGTGCTAGTTTAACTCCTAATCCATTTCAGGATAAGCAAAGGATTGACTATTTTATGTATTCATTTATAGACAACCAAGAAGATGAAGTTGCAAGTCAGCCTATTGAAGAGCAGGTTGATGCTACAAGTTTTTTCTTGTTAGATGATATTGTAGATGTTGTTGATTTTCCTATATATGATAAATATGATGATGATTGTGATGTTGACTTCCTGGAACAACTAGTTGTATGTTCTCTATCAGAAAACGTTCCTTTTCAGTAGTGTAATGAGAGAAATCAGCCTACATATCACAGTTACAAAGAAGAAAGTATGGAATCATATGAAGGGAATTATTTTCCTTTATGCTTTTTTGTATTTAAATTGTTGAAAGAAAATTCTAAGATCATCATTGAAGCAAATGAATGTGTGTTGATGCCAAATCACACTAATTCAATGGAACAAATTGACAATATATTGCATCAATCTTCTCATGTGTTTGATGACCTTGTTACTTGTTATGTAAAAAATCTTGTCAGCTCAAAATTGCAGCCATTGGTCGAAGATAAATATGAAAATGAGTATGTTAAGCAATCCAAAGAAATTGAAAAAAGTGCCTATGACAACAGTGAAGAAAATGAAGGAGGTTTTGAATCAGGTGAAAGAACGTTGCCATTATGTTTTGCTTCTTTCAAATTGTTGAAGAAAAATGTTTATAAGGTTTCAAATCAGAACTCCTCCAGGCATGATATTAAATATGAAGAAAGCAGTGGACTTGAAAATGAAAACCATCTTCCATTATGTTTTTCTTCCTTTGAATTGTTGAAAGAAAATCATGAGGTAGCAGAGGAAGAAGGGAATTATGACTGCATTCAAAGTGACACTGTTTCACACAAACAAATGATTATCAGTAAGGAATATCAATGAACTTCACATACATTAGATGATCAAATGGCCGACTGCATGGGGGGGTATTTCAGTTCATCATTGCAGAATGCGCTCGGCCACCATCTTGAAAATGAAAATGAAGCTGATCAAGAAATTGTTGTTAGAGGTCATTCCCTTGAAACTAATTTCCAACAAGAGAAAGTGTTTCAAAGTTGTCTCTCTTGCCTTGAGAATGACGTAGTGAATCAATTTCTAAGTGACCTAAGCAGGGATGAATTTTCTGAAAATACATCCATGGAAATTCTGAATTGTGAAATAATTTATGATGATAGATTTCCACACTCACTAGAAGACTCGAAGAAGGAATTTACTTCGACTCATTCATTAGAAACTCGGAGTGAAAATCCTCAATAAAAATCCTAGAAGAATCTATAGATGATAGTGGGTTGCAAACTTCAGGATAAAGGGAGTGACGAATCAATGTCTGAATCAAATATGGGTCTCTTTACACCGGATGATGTTCTTAATCCATGGTTGTCTTATAGAAACTATTACTTCAAGATTTCTCAACAAACCTGACAATTTCTCTATGGAGATCAACAGGTTAAATCGCATGAAAACAAGAATGCAGTGGAAGGGATGAAACATGATAGTTGTTTTGTGCATTTTTTAGAAGATCCATTTGCAATTTTTTTGGAGGAAGTAAACAATCCAAATGTTTTTTATTTTTTGAGATTCAGATTTATGGATGAAATTTTGAATCAATTATTAGCAAACAATCTTTGGAACAAACAAGTGCAAAGAAAACAAACAGTGGATAAAATGTTGTCATGGATGCATTGGCATTATGATTTCACTTGATTGGCAGTTCATTTCAGCAGTTAGGGTAGGTAGGAGTCTGCGAATAAGCTTGTTGGTCAAGCATTTTTCAGTTTGTATTTCCAGTATTGTGTATAGTAAGATTTTAGTGGTATATTCAGTGTTCAGTATCCAATTGAGAGCAGTGTGCAGAGTTTGGTTTTCAATAGACACTAGTGACAGGTCAGAGCAGGGTACACACACATGTTTTGGGAACAACCCAATGGATCAGGCACCAGGGCTACAGTTCTTTTCTACCTCAGAGGGAGGATAGCATCCCTAGTTGGAGCCTATGTTATCACCATAACAATTTTTAGATAGGATCCAAGTCTCGAAAATTTAGCGAAGAGCTACATCGCTATGGATGCATGATATTTTGGAGGATAAGGTCACATATGGTGGCATATGGACAAATATAGCGAATACGCGGTGGTGATGGGACTCGACCAACCACAGATATCAGAGGCCATAGTTCAACGGTCAGCAATCATATCAGACAATGAAATAGTGTGAGAGTTAATTGTTTGAGGGCGGGCCAAGGAGAATACCATGGTTTCATTCCATGGATGCATGGCACCATCAGAGGCACATCGAGGCGAAAATAAGTCTACTCAAAAACGTTATTTCCAACCCCCGATATCGAAAGTTGTTGAGACACGGCGGAATGTTGATCTTCGGCCAGCCCAGATCGACGGTCAAGACACATATAGGGCATTGAAGTAGAGAGGAGGATAATTTTTTGAAGGTAGGTCGGGGAAAATACCATGGTTTAACCTCGAGGACACATGGGTCCATCAAATGCATATCAGGGGGAAAAGCGGGTAGACTTGAAACTACCCAATCTCACCCTGATGTCACATGTTAAAAAATCATTTGATATATGTCGCTTCCAAATATCGCGTATGGAAAGGGAAGAGTTAACGACTTATCCAGTCACATTATTACCGTTTCTTGAGTACTTTACGTTGTGCAACATTGTGTAAGTGCCACCAGAGAGACGATATGAAGGCTCATCATTCGAAACTGATAGTCGAGTGTGATAGGCCATAGTTCAGACAAGTGATTTAATCAGTAATATGTGATTAAGCACTCGATGACAATCATCCTCCAAAACATAGATAAATTTATCCTGTTTTGAGAAATCAACATTCCATTTTGAACGAAGTAATTAACAAGATCAAATTCCTAATTTATGTATGATTAAGGGAGACAAGTCTAAGTTTTTCTACAAAATTGGGAAAAATGGATAAAGTTGATCAAGAAGCCCCTAGTGAACCAAGATTTTCAACTAATATGGCGAATTCATCAGTGAATAAGAAAGAGAGGTTGGTTGCACATATATTAGCAACAAAATTCCATACAAATCTTGCAACAGAACCAGAAGTGAACAAAGAGATCATATTAAATCCCATCATAAGGGATTTAATCATCAACGGATACACGGACGAGCGTTACAAGTGAGCAGTAAAGAGGAAGTGGAGCAAGTGACTAAAAACAGGAAACAGAGCTGAAGAGACTGAGAGCGTTGGGGAAAACCAACCACTTTGGTTGAGCACTCTAAAGGAATAAATCACAAATCTGGAATAAGTTATCAGGTTGAATTGAGTACGTTTGAGAAAATTTTTGTAATTATATGGACATGTGGCGTTCAAAGAAAAACCTCATATATGTCAATCCTGTTTATAACGCTCCCTATAAAGTAGGAGAAAAGTTGGTATACGTTTCTCCTTTTTGTAACCGATCTCTATCTTTAGAACTATGGGCAAGTTGAATCGTTTTGAATCCTGCATGTAAATATTCTATATATATCATTCCAAGGATAAAGAAAGTATGGAGAAAGGAGGGGATTTCCCTTTTAGCAGGAAGACTTTGTAAAATTCTGGAGCTAAAGTGAATATACAATGTAGAAGCAAATTTTTGAATTGTTTATGAAAATATTCTAACTGGCTGTTATATGAGTTTTGTCTTCTTTCATAGTGTGTATTTCTTATGTCTTTGAAATCCCATTTACAACTTCCTCTTTTAAATTGGAGAGTTAAAAGTCTGGAATTCATCTGATGATGCTCTAGAATTAGCAATTTAATTCATGTGATTCTCTTCTTAACTAATTCAGAATTCATTTTAATATGCTCTGATGCAGTTATGTGTTTTCCTTTTTCCTCTTTTGCCATGCAAATTTCAATTTAAAAATAAAACTCATTGCCTCATTTATCCTTTTTCCCTTAGATGGTTCTAAAGACTTTCCACTGCTTTATTCAATTTTGAATCCATAGCCCAAATGTCGCCCCCATTTATTCAACGACTTTATGACACCCCCCTAAAATAAACCAAATCTAGCCACTGATTGTCAAAGAAATACTCAGTGACATGAGAGAGCCCACTATGATTTGAGAAGGCTAGTGCTTCATCTCTAAAGCTGGTTGAAACAGTTACCCCTATCGTCTGCTTTGACAGCCGAATAAATTTATAGGTTGTTAACAAAGACAACTATGACCCCTAGTATGTCATGAGCCCTATGCCCATTGAGTATTGACCCCATCCACCTCATACACTTTACATGGCTAACAGAGGGACCTCTTGGAATCTCTCCTTTACCTAGGGTAAGATCTACCCAATAGGACACCTCATCAAACCTCCCATACTTAAGCTTGGCAAGTCGTATAGTGTCTTTGAGCTATTAGTTGTTTGATATGGTGATGTTTGATGCACATGCTTAGACAGATTATTTATTGATTGGATTAACTTATCATCATGTTATGATTTGAGATCCTTGGAAGGTGTGTTCATTTGTCTTTGCAGGACCTATTTGGTGGAAATTTTGGGGAGAATAAGCCTAGCTTGGGCTTCCATGGGGCTACAATCCCATAGGTTGGATGTCAGGGGCCCACATGACAGATGAGAGAGATAAAACTTGGAAGGCCTCAAAGATTACTTGAAAAACATAGCCTAGCCCCCACATGCCAAACGTTTTTCCTAGGAGAGGTAAAACGTCACTTCTAGAGACACGATGTCACCTAGGGGGGTCAGGACTTGGTTGTGAGGTGCCACTCATTTAACTTGGGAATTTTGAGAAGAATAGGGTTTTCATCATTATGAGATCACTTATATGCTTGAAACATGGCCTTTGGAGGCCCATCCATGCTTCTCCAACATCGACTTCCTCAAAGTGGAAAAACGCCCCCTAAAGGGGTGACATCCTCCTAAATTAGGGTTTAGTTTATGCAAAAAGTGAAATTATAATTGAATTGTTTAATATTATTGTGTTAAGGGGGAAAGATTAGGGTTGTTGACCCATAATATTTTGTTTTACTCCTTATTTTTTGGACAAGCTATGTTAGCTAAATTTTGTATAAATCGAGATCATAAGATCTCATTTTAAAGATAAATCTCCCTCTTGTGAGAGGCTTGGTCTGAAATTTCCCACCCCCTTGTCTCTTTTAGCTCTTGTGCACTTGTTTATGGCTATGTTATGAATGGTTGATGGAGAAAGGTCTAATGCTAGCTTTGGATGATGCTTTCTAGCTCTTGTGGTGAATTGTCTTAACATTTCTCTTGTTCTAGGTATGGTTTTTACTCTCGTGCTAGAATTTTATTCAAGTCAAGTAGTGTTATGCTAGGAGTTAGGTGGGAATTATAAGGGCATACACACCCACCATATCCTTCGTCATATTTTCTTGCTTCATATCATTTATTAAGGGTTTTCTAAGAGAAGTATAATGGCATACACCTTCTTAGCTTAAACCCTAGCTTAGAGAAACTTGAATTGGGAATTAAAATGGCTTACAACCCCAAGGAGGTAGCTTCTCTATGCTCCTTGTGACTCCATTAACCCAATATTAAAGGCACTAGTCATTGATTTGCTGCATTGGAGAAATAAAATATTGCATTAGGAAACGTGATTTTCAATCATTTTTACTTCTTGCAAAGTGGATTGTTTTCATTGTGCCTTGGGAAACTCACAACCACTAGGGTTTCCCCATATAGGGGGTACTTATTCCCGTTGTTACAAATTTTTATCTTCAGCCATTAGGGATGCAAAAACCCTAACTTACTTGCTTTAATAACTCTTTTATCAACCATTGGAATTCACTCAAAGTTTGCACACTTACTCTCCCTGGCCTAACGCACTTTTTGGAAAAGTTTGAGGGGATTTAAATGGACGATTTTCTTGTTGTAATAAATTTAATGTTACATCCATAAGGATGATATAATTTTCTGCAGACTAGTGTTTACAACAACCTTACCTTTTGTTCTAGAATATTGGCTTTTTCATCTTGAGTTTAGCTAGTATTTCTCTTGTATTTTCCACTTGATTTCTAGCACTTATTGAGCAGATTCTAGTACCATTTTATTGCTGATATATACTATTATTTACTGATGCAAGTTAGGGACAACATGATTAACTTGTTTATCCAACTAACATCTATCATTGCAAGGTGTGTTTTCTTGTGTCTCGGGCAGGTATAAACATATGGAGAAGTATTATATCTATGGTGCAGCCATTACTTGACTTGCAAGGCATCTCTCCATACCTTTAATTCCATTTAGAATTGACCTCTAGGGGCTTCATTTCCATTTCCCTCCATCTCCATGTCAATCCCCCTATGCTCATTAGGATTTCCTTCCTAGAGTGACCTAGTCACCCTTGAATTGTGGGACCTACATCAAGGTGGCATTGGGTGTAGGGTTCTCAAATATGTATCAGTTGTTACATGGTTGGATCAGGCTATGCCCTACCTACAAAGTGCATTATAACACACCTAACATCACCTATCGCTTAAGGGGTTATCGTACCATTCCTAACCATACTTACCACTTTTCACTCATTACAATCCCATCATACTATCCTCTTCTAGGTCCTTTGACTTTAGTGACCCAAGAAGGGCATGTACCTCATTTCATGGGAAAAAGGGGATGAAGGCCCAGAGGGATTGTTGTTGGATAAAAAGATAAAATCCTAGATATAGAACTTCCATATGCTCCACCCAGGGATCCCCCGAGAAAGAAATGAAATGCTTCTCTGTAAGAAAATGGCAACCTACAAAAATAAATTATTATGAATTCTTAAGATGTTAGTTGGAGGATGGGAGATCTCATTACGAGCCAACCTATCATGATCATGGGTATTTAGTGGTATGACATTACCATCATCTCTTCACCAAGCCAGGGTAGCGACTCTTATTTACACAACTGAGAGAAAGGGGGTCCCATCACAAACCAACCTTCTAATTTCTACGAGGTACTTGTGAGTGACATTGTCATTATCTGGACAACATGCCAGGATAGTGTCCTTCAATTCATTCCTTAAGAATGAAAGAAATAAAGAATGGAAAGAAGATGCACTTGGAAAAAGTGCATCGCAAACGAAGGTGCCACACACCCTTTACAAAGGAACCCATGAATGAGATAATATGATCCCTTGTATGTCATGAAACTCATCGACCTATGGAGTCTAAACCCCTTCAACCTCAACACCCACTACATAACCTTGAAAGTCCATTCTTGGGAGCATCCCTTACTTGATCGCTTTGGTTTACCCAATAGGACTCCTATGACACCCCTCCCATACTTCAAATTGGTCAATTGTATAGGGTTTTGATCATTTGTTTAATTTGGTGAGGTATTTTTGATGCACATGTTTAGGTTCATTTCTTATTAGATGTGTTTTAAACTTGTCATGATATATTTTACTTGATATCTTTGGAGGGCATACCCTTTTGTTTTGAAGGACCTTTCTTGGTGGCCAGCTTTGGGAGAACAAGCCTAGCTTGTGATTCTATGGAGCAAGAAGCCCACAGGATGGGTTCCTGGGGACCGCAAGTCAGATGATAGAGACATTCCTTTGGATGCCTAGAAGACATCATGACGGGCCTAACCTATCCTCTACCACCCAAATGACTTTCATGGGAGAGGAAAAATGTCACCCCATTGAGGGTTGACGCCATGAAGGGGATAGGGTTTGGTGGTGATGGAGTTTCACATTGACACTTGGAATATTTTCATCGAACGAGACATGGATTGAATCTAGAACATGATGAGTAGGTTCAATAAGCCCCAACGACCTCCATCTTCCTCTCCAATGACTTTCTCAAGTTCCAAAACGTTCCCTAAGGGGTGACGCCATCCTTCTTTTAGGGTTTCTTTTGTGTTAGAGTGACAATTAAATATTATTATTTGATGCAAGGGGTAAGAAAAGGGTAGTTTACCCCTTATCTTATGTTTTACCCTTGCTAATTGGACAAACTATGTGTTAGAAATTTTGTATAAATAGAGATCATGTGAGTCTCTTTTCATAAAATAACTCTCCTCTTTTGAGAGGATACTTGGCTGAAATTTGCACCCTATTTGGGCATTTCTCATTGTCTCTTGGTTGATAATATATGTTAATATTATGTACCTTGGAAGTTGTTCCCCATGTTTTTGTGAGCTCCTAAATACATGTGGGAAGTACTATGTACTTTGTTCCTTGTACTTTATGTCTAATTTCACTTTGACTTAGTAGATTTAAGTCAAAAGTGAAATTTGGTCATTTATGCCTAAAATGACTATTAATTCACTTTGTGGGTGAATCAAGAGACATAAAGTGAACTTAGGGAACTTAACCGAAAGAGTTTTTTTGAGTGAGATTCTTTTGGAGAGATATCAACGTTTGATTAGACTTGAGATGGGATGATCTCATCCATTGATCATTTAGGTTTCCTTATGGAGATTCAAGAGGGGCGTAAAGGAGGATGGAGAGTGCATTCCCTCATTTGTTCACTTGGAGAGTTTGAGAGAGAGAATGATGATGAGGTTTCATACATTGGGTAAGTATATCTTGGGCGCTCCCTTCCATGGAGATATCTAGCAGGCTTAGGGCCTTGTTTATTTGTTGAGGAGCTTCCAGTTCTGAGGAGGGTGCACTTGGTGAGGAGAGCGCATCATCAGTGGGGAGGACTTAGAGAGACAATATCGTAGTGAGGTTTGTTTCAGAGGGAGGCTACTCATCAGTATCAGAGTATTGTGGAGGATTTTCTTTTTCAGATCATCCAGTTGGCATTTGGATCCATTTTAGTGCTCTTCACATCATTTCTAGGGGGCGCACCATCCTAGGGTGCTCTTGCTTCATTTGGACTAGTGTTGTAGCTTGGATAAAGATTCTATTGTATCAGGTTCATATATATATTGTACTTGATGTATTCCACCATCTATTGTCTTCATATATAGACATATATTCCAAACTGGTTTTCCCCAGGGGGGTTTTATCCAGGCTCATGTTGACCAAAAATACATGTGTTCAATTTCATGTATGTTAGAATGTAGAACTATTTTATTTTCAGCTGTAAATATCTCTAGGTGTGTTAGATTTATTTCGGTATGCATGTTCTAACCCTTGGTGACTAAAACTACATGCTAGAGCACCTAAATTGCAAATGTAACCATAACAAATCAGCAAGAAGTTCTTGAATTGTTGGCTGTCCTAAAACAACAACAAAACCTTCATTGACAGTTGAAACTTAGAGCCAACTTGAGTTCAAAGACAAACCTAGTTGGAAGCTTGATAGGACCTGGAAAATCTTCATGGTATCAGAGCTGAGGTGGCTGACTTTTGAGTAGTTTGGACAA
Source organism: Picea sitchensis (assembly GCA_010110895.2). Lineage (NCBI taxonomy): Eukaryota > Viridiplantae > Streptophyta > Pinopsida > Pinales > Pinaceae > Picea > Picea sitchensis. The sequence continues at coordinate 68,686 of SNQJ01S0007061.1, forward strand.
CATATGAGTGGGATGTTATAGACATCTTCTTGGCAGATTTTGTGGAAAACCATTGACAACATTTAGTGGTTTCTTGTTGG
>SNQJ01S0007061.1:68775-108333 GCA_010110895.2 Picea sitchensis
GACCAAAAATACTTGTTTTCAATTTCATGTATGTTAGAGTGTATAACTACTGTATTTTCAGCTATAAAGATCTCTAGGCGTGCTACATTTATTTCGGTATGCATGTGTTAACCCTTGGTGACTAAAACTACATGCTAGAGCACCTAAATTGTGAATGTAACCGTAACAAATCAGCAAGAAGTTCCTGAACTGTTGGCGGTTCTAAAACAATAACAAAACCTTCATTGACAGTTGAAACTTAGAGCCAACTTGAGGTCAAAGGCAAACCTAGTTGGCAGCTTGATTGGACCTGGAAAATCTTCACTCTCTTGTAATGGTTTTACTTTGCCTATTGAATGGATGGATGATGCACTATCTCTATTGGAGGATTATTTCTTTCTTTATGGTGGATTCGCTTGGTTAAAAAGAGGTTTATATTGTTAATTCTTGGACTAGGTAAGGAATATTTGTTGCCATTTCTTCTTTTCCTGGTTTCAAGGTTAATTTGCTTAAGATTTTGGGGAGTATAAGTGCATACAAACCCACTAAGTCCATTGTAATTATCTTGAAATACTTTGTTGCAAAAGGAAATACTAGGGGGAGTTAAAGGGTTTACACCCTCCTAGGGTTTTCCTATCTAGCTTAGCTTTCCTTGGGGAGTAAAATGGCTTACACCCCCAAGGAAGTAGCTCACCTAGCTCTTTAATTTTGAGACTCCACAACCCAATAGTTAAAGGCACTAATTTTATTTGCATTGGAGAAATAAAATCATTGTATTGGTATACGTGAAAACACGAGATTTTGAGATTGTCTAAATTGAAATCTATTATATGTGCTTTAAGCTTGCTAAGGCCACAAGGGCGTTTTGATTGGTCAAGCATATCTTATTTTTTTTATAAACTTTATTCTACAGCCATTAGGGCTGCAACAAACTCATTTAACTCCTTTATCTTACTCATTATTCATTCCTAAAAAAATTGCTAAGAAGTTGCCATATTAAGCTACTAATCATTGTGCATCTTTTGGGTGGTTTAGCTATAATTTTTGGTGGTTGAATCTTGTTGTTGTAGCAATTTTTTGTTACATCCATAAGGCTGCTAGAATAATTCTATGAAAACACTATCTAGCAACCCTCTTTTATCGTCAAAGTTTGTGTTTGAATATTGGAAAGTTATCGATTGGCTTAGTGCTTCATTGTCCAATAATTATTTGACAATTTTGATGGTTAATTTTGCAGTAACTAGCTATTGTTCTTCCTAATATATATTTGTGTTTACTGCTACAATTAGGGACAACAAGATTAACTTGCTTGTCCACCTAGCATACACTGCAAAATGTTGGTTTTTCTTGTTTCCAGGGCATGTACAAACACTCTCAGCATGTACCCAAGGACTTAGCAACCTTAAACCTCTCTCGAAACTCATTCTCCAATGTTCTTCCATTTAGTAATGTGACCTTTAGGGGCTTCCATTCATACTTTTCACTTTCCATCTCATTTCCCCCTAGGGTCACCAGGATTCCCCTCTTGAGGTGACCACTTCACCTCTAAAGTGACGGGAACACCTGCCTAAGGTGACAATGGGTAGGTGTTCTCTTAGTTGTTGCCATTTTGGTGGTTGGTTCGAGCTTTTCCCAACCTACAACTTGTGCGATAATAGTCCCCACAAGATTGGCTAGCAAGAATATGAGGAGAAGTTACGATGATCTACATGAAACAACCCTAACCAATGCAAGTAAATTTTATTAAGGAAGACAGCCTATGAGGGAACTGAGAACATGAACAAATGTTTTCCCCAGGTACTACAGGAACATCCCACTTGCAATCACCTTTGTAGGCTAAACCCAATTGACATGTAAATTCAAATCTTACTTCTTGACTAGCTACATGCAACATAGACAATAAATATGAAAGAAAACCCAACATGAACAAGATTCCCAACAATATTTGATAATATTGCAATTTATTTAGCATTTCTTGTAACGAAGAATAAATATATTTTAAACATCCTTATCAACACACTTTAGTTGATTTTTCATTAGTCTTATTTCATTGTTTTTCAAGGAGATCATTACGGTCAACAAAAGGATTACTCTAGAAAAGTCTATAATCAATCATGGGCACTTTCCCAAGGTAATCTTAGGTGATGAAGCTCAACCTAAATTCTACTTATGAACCATTCCAGAACGTGATTATACCTTCAATTAATGACATGAAAAAGGAAAAATGATCGACACGTACTACAAGATGCATATCAAACATACCTTGTGATAGTAATGATTTGAAAACAAGACCTTTATTTAGGTAAGTTGATCATTCTCAACATAATGTTTTCATCATAATGTTGTTGTGGACAATCTAGCATGGCATGGATACCTCTTTGTGTACACAATTGTAAAATAGGTTCCCAATTCTCAATTAGTTATGTAAGAAAACCACTAGAGTAGCACAAATGATTTAGGTATTCTCAAAATCATCTAAAACATTCATTATTATGCATTGGATTTCTACAACATTCATTTTCACCAACAAAAGCAGTGGCTAGTTATAAGGTTATTAGATCAATCATTCTAATGGCTTCGTTTTGTAATACTTTAAAATGTCCTCGCATATTTGGAATATATATATATATATGAGAGAGATGATGTGAGGACTGGGGGAGGGTTTACCCCCAACCCTCCATCTAGGTTTTAATTCCTTGGTGTTTCTTCTGTCCTTTTCCCGCGCGAGGATGTTTTCCGATCGTTCTCTCCCAGTTTCTGTCTTCGGCTTCTACGTGGAACTGCAGCCCTAGCCCAGGTCGCATCATCAGGTATCACTCCCATCCAATGAAACAGGAAGTCGTAGATTTCGGCGGCGTGGATGGTGACTGTGATATCTTCTACTCTGATGCCGAATTCGTCAATCGTTAGCGTGGGATTTGGGCCCGCTATACGGATGAATTGTGCCCCATCTTTTCACTATTTGTAGCCCCATTGATGGCTAGGATGCTTCTCGCCCTTCTAATTGAAGTTTCCACTCAGGGGCTTTCCTCCGAGGTTCATAATCTCCCTTGCCCGCGTTCCTCCACTTTTCATCTCCGTCGCCTGTGGCTCTGGATGTTTCTCGCGCAACCACGGTGCAATCTCAGGTGGAAAAGGTGAGGAGATTCTTGCTACAACGGAGGTGTCTTGTCCAGTTCTTGTTTCGAAGCCTCCTTGTAAGAAGCAGCGAAAGGAAATAATTAAAATGGTAGTCGGAGAGGATATTCATATTGTTGGTATTAGTGTTCTTCGTTTAGAAGGAGACTCGGACTTGAAGTAGGACCACATGTGGCTGTGGGTGCAAATTGAAGTAGACCTGTCCATGGGTTTTTTATCGGAGATTGAAGTAGTTATCAATGAGTCCTCTTGGATTCTAAGACTGGATTATTGGAGAATCCCTTTTAGATGTTTTAATTTCTATACGGTTTTGCCACATTTTGGCCTAGTGCAGTATTCTTTACCCTCTTCCTTTAAGGAAAAAAGTATGGAAAAAGTAAAAGAAGTAGGTGAATTGTAATGAAAGTGAACATGTTTTGAAGACAATTTTTTTGGTGAGCAATCTAGTCCTCTAGTGAAAGTCAATCGTCTAACAATTCCCCAGTGGGTGATGTAGTCACTTTTTTCCCACAAAGTTGATTCTCGGGAAGCTAAAGCGGACAAGAGTGATTCTCCCGCTCCCTCTCATCTTACATTTCTTTTGAATGAAGATCTCCATCCACCATTTTCCATCTCCTCTCCTTTGGCTAATGGGGTCGCCTTCCCTCCTCTCCTCCCTGATGTCGGGCTTTAATCTCAATCCCTCCTCTCCTAGGACTAGAGCCTCTCCTTCCTGGGTCCTCGAAATAAGGCTCGCCCCGGGCTCCCGATTTTTCCTCTCTCCCATCTATTATGGGCTCGTCAGTGTTCCTAAGGCCTCTTTCTATCCCCTCTCCCTCTCCTACCCATGTCCCCTCTGTTATCCCCCCTCACTCGAAGACATCCCCTTCCCCCCCTCTCCCTCTTCTAGATCTCAGGAAACCTCCTCTTTCAAATCTCGGTACCTTCTAAGGCCTCGAGGAATGCCAAAGTCAAGCGAGGTTTGTGTTGGGGGTTTAGCTTTAAATAAGCCTCAGGGATTTCACCTGGGATGTAAATTCCACCTCTCCCTCGCTCAAATACAAGACTCCAAAGACATAAAAAGAGGAAAATAGTCCACAATCTACCAGATCCTTAGAGAAAGAACCACCCGAGCAAAGGGCAAGTCATGATTTGTCTACCTTTCAATCTTCGTAGGGTTGGGGGTGTCCCTAAGATGCTAGCCCTCAAGCAATTGATATGTGCTTCTTCTCCATATGCGCAATTCTTCTAGGAAATAATGTGTGAAGACTCAAAGACTTGGGAGTCTGTCTCCCCTTGGTTGAAGGAATGGTCCTTTGCATCGATGGACTCCAAGGGCCTCTTTGGAGGCCTAATTACAACGTGGAGTCCAAATTTGAAACTAATATCCTCCTCAGCTCTTCCTTCAATAATTATGGTGGATTTGGTATGTTGTGATATTTCAACTCTCTTTCAATTTATTAACATATATGGTCCTTATGTAGATAAGAATCCTTTCTAGGAAAAATTGGTGACTTTAGGTTGTCTTTCGCAACCTAATATTATCCTTGGGGGGGACCTCAATTTTACTTTTTTAGCCAGAGAAATTTGGGGGATGAGTCCTCGATGGGACCCACTTGCAGGTTTCGTTCACCATTTCTTGATTTCTCAACATTTGATCAATTTGGAGCCTCTTAAGCTCTCCCTGACGCGGTGAAATGGGCATTAGAGGGAGGATGACACTGCTAAGCCACTCGATCATTTTCTTGTATTGGAATAGTTGATCAATGGCCAGTGGATTTTCAAGAGTTGGGTGGCTACATGGGGCCTCTTAGACCATATCCCTGTTGTGATACCCCACGACTTGAAATTTTGATTATTATTACTATTATTATTTTTATTTTAGAATTTTAATTATTTTTCTAAAAGACAATTTGGTCGATTGACCAAATCTCAAATGTAAAACCTTATTATTTTAGTAAAATAAACACACGTGGAAAAAAGGGAACACGTTGAAGCAGTTGTTAAAGAGGGAGTTAGGAATCCAAAGGGGTTGGCCAAGTGGCAACAGACTGAGACAAGATGCGGAGTTAACTCAACTTAAAAAACACACATTCTAGATTTATAGGAGAATTTGTGAACATGTGTAGAATTTAATCTAATAAATGGTCAATGAGCAGGAGGCTCAAGAAAAGTGTTAGAAGTCCTAGGAAAAATAAAAAGAATTCATGACAAGGGAATGGGATGTCATTCCTAGGATGAAAACTAATAGCTTGAGAAAGGATTCACATCGAATTGACTTGACACAATGATTTCCTAATATTACACAACAAGTTGGTACTTAGAATTCTGCAAGAGGCCACGTTGGCAGCCCCTTGGATTTTGAACTCAGCTCGGGGTGACAAAGGTTGGAAGAGACTCTAGTCTACAGTTGGGAGGTACAAAGTGTTCAACCTGTGGTTTCCCCAAGTTATAGGTTTCTCTTCTTTATTACGAAAATGTTGACTTCATTGTTTACTTTATGTTATTGTGCATTATGAGGTATTTTAAAGCATGAGTAAATTTCCACAGTAACAGTTGTAAGTGTTTTATATGAAGAAAATAGATGCATATCGTGGTTTCAGAAAGGAAATCAAGTAATGGTAAGTCGACAATGCAAAGTTGAGTTCAATATAGGTGGTTATAATGATGAAGTTCTGTGTGATGTTATACATATGGACGTTTTTCATGTTCTGTTGGAAAGACCGTGGAAATATGATAGGAATGTCATACATGATGGGAGAAAGAACACTTATACCCTTGAGAAGAATGGGTGTAAACATATTTTGTTGTCGATAGAAGATAAAAGAGTCAAAGAATATGCTAGTCCAACTATACTTCTCATGAGTGGGAAGGAACACTTGAAAGAAGTCAAGAAGGAACAACAAATGTAGTTTGTTGTTGTAGGTAAGCTGAGATTTATTCTTACAAGAACTTCTATGAATGATTTGCCTGTAGAATTCCAGGAATTGATAGACAAGTTTGTTGATATTCTGGTGGATGAGTTACCTCACTCTTTACCACCCATCGGGAGTATTAGTCACCACATTGACCTTATTCCAGGAGAAAGTTTGCCAAATAAAGAAGCATACAGGTTGACACATCGAGAGAATGAAAAGGCCAAGAATCAAGTCCAAGAGTTGTTATATAAGGGTTTGATTAAAGAAATTTTGAGCCCGTGTGTTGTACCAACTGTGTTGATTCCAAAGAAATATGGAGGTTGGAGAATCTGCACAGATTCAAGAGATATTAACAAGATAACCATCAGGTATAGATTTATTTTACCTAGAATGGATGATTTAATGGATTGTTTGAGTGGAGCTGGTTATTTTTCCAATATAGACTTGAAGAGTGTCTATCATCAAATAAGAATGATAGAGGTGGATTAATGGAAGGAAACATTCAAGACGAATGAAGGATTGCATGAGTGGTTGGTTTTTCCATTTGGCCTAACTAATGCACCGAGTACATTTATGAGGTTTATGAATAAAGCACTCAAAGATTTTATTGGTAAGTTTGTAAGTGTTTATTTAGATGATATTCTAATCTTTAGTAAGACTAAAGAGGAGCACTTGAGACATTTAAAGATGGTGTTGAGAAGACTGCATCAAGAGAAGTTCTTAGTAAATTTGGGGAAATGTTCTTTCATGAAAACAAAACTTATATATTTGGGATTTTTAATCTCTTCAAATGAATTGAAGATGGATCCAGAGAAGGTGAGGGAAATAAGAGATTGGCCTTCTCTAAGATGTGTATTCAAGGTAAGAAGTTTTCATGGATTGGCAAGTTTTTATAGGAAATTCATTAGAAATTTTAGTAGCATTTGCGCACCTATATTGGACACCATAAAGAAGGAGCATAAATATTTTAATTGGACAGAGGAGGCTAAGAAAGGATTTAGAGTGCTAAAGGCAAAGATAACAGAACAACCTATTCTAGTTCTGGCAGATTTTAAGAAGAAATTTTAGGTTAAATGTGATGCAAGTGAAGTAGCCATTGGCGCAATTTTAAGTCAAGACAATAAGTCTTTTTCTTATTTTAGTGAGAATATGAATGATGTTAAGAAGAAGTATTCAACATATGATAAGGAATTTTATGTTGTGATTCAATCTTTGAAAAAATGGATGCATTATCTTATTATGAAAGAGTTTGTTTTATATTCTGACAATCAAGCATTGCAGTTTATAACCAGATAAGAGAAGTTGAATTAGAGACATGCCAAATCGGTAGAATTCATGCAAAATTTTACTTTTTTTATTAAGCATATTAGTGAAAGCTCTAACAAATTTGTCGATGCTTTGAGCAAGAGATGTTTGATCTTGCAGGAATTCCAAGTGGAGACTTTAGGATTTAAACACCTCAAGGAGATTTATCAGGAAGATCCAAATTTCAAAGAGGCTTACGAAGCATGTGAGAACCCTTTGCTGAGGGACAAAAATTAGTGGATGGAATATCTGATCCAAGGAGGATTGTTATTCAAAGGAAGCCAATTGTGTATCTCGAAGTGCTCAATAAGGGACAATTTGCTAAAGGAAAATCATAGTGTAGGTTTGGCTAGACACTTTGGCCATGATAAGACATATGCGCATTTGATTTCTTCATACTATTGGCTAGGTATGAGCTCCTATGTAAAGAAATTTGTGTACAGATGTGGAATATTCCAGTATGTCAAAGGAAAGCAACAGATCACTGGATTGTATCAATCATTGCCTATTCTAGATAGGTTGTTGGATGCAATAAGTATGGACTTTGTTATGGGATTACCTAGAACCCATAGAGGAAACGATTCAATATTCGTATTGGTTGATATATTTTCAAATATGGAACATTTCATTCTGTGTCACAAAACCAACGATGCTACTCTCATAGCCAATTTGTTTTTCAAAGAAATTGTGAGATTACATGGGTTACCCAGGAGCATAGTTTCATATACAGACACTAAGTTTGTGGGAAATTTTTGGAGAACATTGTGGAAGAAGCTAGGGACAAGTTTTTCTTTCATTCCGACATATCATCCTCAAACGGATGGATAGACTAAAGTAGTAAATAGAAGTTTAGGGAACCTGCTGAGGAGTTTGGTCACTGACCATAACAACCAGTGGAAGAGTTTTCATATAATGACACACCGAATAGGAGTACTAGTAGAATCCCATTCCAGATAGTAAATGGGATGCATCCAAGAGGAATTTCAGAATTAAGATATTTGGGACAAGATGAGTTCTGAAGCACAGGAGCAGAGGATTTTTCTGTAGAAATGCATAAATTGCATGATCAGATCAAGGGGAATCTATAGAATAGCAGCCATAAGTAAAAAAGTAGAGTAGACCAGAGAAGAAGAGAGGTTCATTTTGAAGTTGGAGATCGGGTTTTAGCAAATCTAAGAAAATATAGATTTCTGAAAGAAAAACATAACAAGTTGAAGATGAAGAAAATAGGATCGTGTAAGATCCTAAGAAAATTTGTTGTGAATGCTTATGAGATTGAGTTTCCAAAGGACATTGGAATATCACCGATATTCAATGTAGTAGACCTATACCCTTACAAAATGAATGATACTGGAGATGTAGATGATCAGGTGAAGATTCAGTGGAAACAACAGATTCTTATAGCAGAGAAGCCACAGATAGAGAAGATCTTAGATCAAAGGATTACTAAGAAGACCAGAAGGAAAAATTATTTTGAGTATCTGGTTAAGTGGAAAGACCATCCAGCAGAAGATGTCAGTTGGATTACTGAGACTGATATCCAGAAGCATGGAAAAATAGTGCAAGAGCTCATGGACATGAGTCCATGAATCTTTTGTCCAGAGGAGTATGGTGCAGGAGAATCATCAACAACATTCATAAAGCCGAGTGGAGGACAATTCAACATCAAGTGCGTGTTCAAAATGTTTTGAAACCCAAGGAGAGCGCATCATTTTAATATTTTGAAAAGATTGTAATTAAAGAACTCTTAATGTTTTTAGGCAAGAGCCATTACATGAGGCCACCAAAGATTGTAATTATCTTAATTAGTTGTAGGATTGTACATTTATTGAGCATCGATTCATATCTGGTTTGTAAATGTCATTTCTTGTAATAAGCCTTAGTGGGAGAATGTTTTAATTATGGTATGATAGCACTAGAGTAGTGGGAAGGAAGGCTCGAGAATCCCCTACATGTATAAATATATATAATCTATGCCCAAATGAGGTTGTTGAGAATTATTATTTGTTGTTGAAGAGTTTTTGTAGAGAAGAAGATGAGAGTTGTAAGAACCCATGTAAATATTTGTTGAAGGAATATGATAGAGGAAGATTGTTCTTAAATTCTGAGTTTTCACATCCATGAGTTAATTGGGTAATGTGTGTTATTTTTATTTTCTATGTTTTTTTATGCATGTATGTGCATTTTATGGTTAATTGAATGAACATGTAGTGTTATGGAATTTTCAATTGTTTCTCTCCTGGATCACTGGCGCAAAGAGTGAACAGTAGCCACTCAAGGTGTGCGAAGGCAGACTCGTGTTCATACTCAGAAGCTCAGGAGAGATAACGTGAAGTTGTGCAAAGAGAGTGCAAGGAGTGCATGTATACTCGGTGGAGTATAGAATCTTGAGAAGACCCTTGCAAGGTGTGCACAAGGACAACACTTAGTCGAGTGTTGAAAAGTCTCAAAGAAGAAGAGTGAAAGGAGTGCATGGGAAGATTTTCTTAAAAATGTTCAAGTGTCAAGTTTCCAATGAAGCGCAAGGTGTGTGCAGAAGTCCAAATCACTTTGAGTGTTAAATCTTGGGAGAGAGAGAAACTAGAATCCTTGAAGGGAAGAATCCTTTCATTTTTTAGGTCAAGTGGACGAAATCCACCCAAGGAGGATTCAAACCTTTCCTAGCCGACAGATCTGGGAAATTAGTGTGAGTATTAACCCTCGAAGTCCTTTGGACTTCGTGCATTCGGATATTTTCAAGAAAGTGTTGGGAAGGAGATGGATTTCCCAAAGTCCCGGGATCCAAAGTGAATCTGGACTGTCCATCAACAAGGATACATGTCCACATATTGGAGATAGTCTAGAAGTTCGGCTATCCGCAAGAATTGAGATGTGGCAGTGAAAATACACAAGGCTCCTGATGCTCTGAAAGTCGGAGTACATCTTGTCCTTTGATAGCAAGAACACGTGTCAATATACCTTAGACTTTGCAAGTTCAATAGTCCTGGAGAATGGAGGTGAAAATTCATGTGGTTCGAAAACTCTCGAAGGCCCGAGTAGATCTCGAACATTGGTCAAGAGGGACAAGTGAAGAGTGGATCTATCCTCCATCGATTAGATTTTTGGAGGTATTTTAAGTTGGGGCAACCAGAACTCCCGAAGTCTAGAGTTCGGGTGCCAATCATAATCGTTGATTGCGGAAGGAATGAGAACAATAAATCCATTTCCCTTTGCTAATTCAAGAATTACTGAATTCAAGAGGAAGCACAAGTTGGGAGTTGAAAGATCCCAGAGCCCGAAGCTCCGAAGTCCTAAATCCTTTGCTAAAGTGGAATCCATCCCACGGGTTTTTGCTGGAGGTCACGTAAATTTCTCCACATGAGTAAATAGACCCTTGCAAACACAAATTTCCATGTGGGATAAGGGAAAAAGGCATGTAGAGAAGAAATTCAAGGGTTCAAAGAGAGCCTAAGAGATGATTCAGCTCCACATTGTGAACAATCCTAGACCGGGAGGTCATGTGAGCACTAGGAGGTGGTGGGGGTTTGCGTCAAGGGCACCAATAATGTTTTTTATAAAGAAAGATGGGACATTACGTCTATGTATTGATTATAAAAAACTTAATAAAATAATATTAAAAATATATATCCATTATCTCATATTGGTGATCTGTTTGATCAAGTACGGGGAGCTACAATCTTTTCTAATATTGATTTACATTTTGGTTATCATCAAGTTAGGATAAAGGATGAGGATATTTATAAAACCAAATTTAGAACAAGGTTAAGACATTATGAATTTTCCGTAATACCTTTTGGGTTAACTAATGCTCCAACCACATTCATGTGCTTGATGAACAATATTTTGAGTAAATGTCTAGATAAATTTGTGATCGTCTTTATAGAATTTATACTCATATATTCAAAGGATGAAAAGGTGCATGAAGAACATCTAAGAATAGTATTACAGATACTAAGAGAACATAAATTGTATGCAAAACTAAGTAAGTGTGAGTTTTATAAACACCAAATTCAGTATCTTGGACATGTAATTTCCAAAGAAGGTATAGCAGTTGACTTGGATAAAATAAAGGCTATAATGAATTGGCCTAAACCTAAGGATGTTTCGGACATAAGATCCTTTATGGGTATAAATGGCTATTACCAAAAGTTTATAGAAGGGTTTTCCAATATTGGATATCGTATAACATCATTTCAAAAGAAAGGAACTAAGTTCATCTGGTTTGAGAAATGTCAAGAAAGTTTTAACAAATTAAAAAAAAAATTAACTATAGCTCCTATATTAAAATTGATAGACCTAGATAAAGACTTTGTAGTATGTACGTATGCATGTTGCGAAGGGCTTGGAGGAGTGTTAATCTAAGAAAATCATGCAATAGCTTATGAATCTCAGAAACTAAAGAAACATGAATAAAATTATGTTACACGTGACTGGGAATTAGATGCAATAATACATGCATTAAATATGTGACGACATTATCTGGTAGACCGAAAATTCTTACTGTTGACAGATAACATAACATTAAAATATTTGTTAAATAAACATAATTTAAATGCTCGTCAAGCAAGGTGGTTATCCTTCTTAAGCGAGTATGATTTTGAGATAAAACACATTAAGGGAAAAAAATTAAGTGGCAGATGCATGAAGTAGACATGCAAACATGATATATAGAGTTACTAGAAGTAACTACGAAACATATTTAGAAGAAATGATAAGGTTAGCAACTGAAAAAGAGCCAAAATATCAAAATATTAAGTTAAAGATTGTTGATAATTCAGCAGGAATAGAAGAATCATATTTTAGATTCTTAAAAAGTGGACTATTAATGTATAAAAACATATTATATGTACCAGAATTTAATGAAATTAAACTATTAATTTTAGAGGAGGTGCATAAGAAACCATATTCTTGATACCCAGGTTACTAGAAATTAATTACTATGCTAATAAAGGAATTCTACTGGCCAAATATGAAAGGAGAAACAACAGTGTATCTAACTTGATTCTTAGAGTGTCAACAAGTTAAGGTTGAACACCAACATCCAGCTGGACTACTACAACCTTTACCCATTCCAGAATGGAAATGAGAAGTGATAAGTATGGATTTCATTACCGTACTGCCTAGAAGTAGTAAACAAAATGACTCAATTATGGTTGTGGTTGATAAATTAAGTAAGGCAACACACTTCATGCCTGTGAAATCAACCTACAAAGATATTATTATAGAAGAGATATTCATGAAGGAAATATTTATGTTACATGGAATCCCTAAAGTTATAATATCTAATAGAGATGTTAAGTTTACCGGAAATTTTTGGAAGGCTTTATTTAAAGGGTTAGATACCCAATTAAACTTCATTACTTCTTATTATCTACAAACAAATGGGAAAACTAAAAGAACTAACGAGATTCTTGAAGACATGCTTAGAATGTATGTTATGGATAGACCTGGTAAATGGGAAGAATATTTGTACTTAGTTGAGTTTGCTTATAATAATCATTATCAAGCTTAAACAAAGCTTAGTCCTTTTGAAATTTTATATGGTAGAAAATGTAATACACCGGTTTCATGGAGTAATATTGTTAATAGATTGATGGTAGGTCTAGATATGTTAAAAGACATGGAACTAACAGTGAAAAAAGTACACCAAAAACTGAAAGCAGCTTAGCATAGGAAAAAAAAATATTATGATGCAAAAAGGACTCCAAGAGAGTTCAATATTGGAGATCATGTGTATATTAGAGTTAAACATAAAAAGAGTTCTTTATGGCTAGGAAGGTATACTAAGTTAGCACCTATATATTATGGCCCATTCGAGATATTTTCTCGAATAAGACCTGTAGCTTATCAACTTATAATTTGTTAGGGACCTAACCCCTTGCGTAGGTAGAACAATGTATTATGATGTAATAAAGGTCAATATTAATAAGGCCTTGCAATAAGGTAGAATAAATTGAATGTAAGAAGACATAATAGAAGCTTTCGCTTCTAGAAGGATCTTCCTCTATATGGTTCTCTTGATAGACATATTTAGTATAAACAAGACTCGAGGGTGTGAGAAACATAGCTTGGATATTATTGTAATAGATCTATACTCGAGGGTGTGAGAAACATAGCTTGGATATTATTGTAATAGATCTATGCTCGACTGGAGGTTTCCCCCTCGAAGAGGCCCATGAACATTGCTCTCAGTAATCAAAGTGCTCTTTCTGGTGTTATTATGTTATCATTTCAGTATTATTTTGGTGTTATTCTAGTTATATTGTTGTTCATCTGCCATTTCTAACATTTTATTTTTGTTCTGCATACTTTTTATATATGGAATATTACAAGTGGTATCAGAGCACTTTCCTTAGCAGAAAATTGTGGGTTAAAGTTTTTTTTCAGGGTAGAGACGTCTTCCGGCATCCTTAAGCCATGGAGATCTGTCGTTATGCGCATAAACCCATGGTTGAGGGATTCATACATGCATGAAATACAAGTGGTTCTTAAGAGCACATATGTTGGCCACCCTTGTAACCCCTATTGGTACCCCTTCGAGTGGTATCGCATCATACAACACCTGTGTACGGATCGACCTATATTTCCTAAAGCTCTCTTTAGATAAGCCGATCAACCACCTGACTGCTATATTTCCACCAAGAACAGGACTCGGGAAGATACTCTCTAGTACCTAGGTAGTCGGGTAGTATGGCTAAGGGAACGGTATAGCCTCCTTAGTTAGTTCCCTAAGATATTGGGCCGAGTACTACTGATGGACCCCGTACATATATCAGAGAGATATAGCATAGGGAAAACCCTTTTTTGTAGAACCCTTGAATACCTAACCCTTGGGGACGGAAACAAAAAATAAAACAGAGAAGATCTATTGCAGCGTAACTATGTTCAAGTTTCCAAATCACTACACATTTATTCCTAGTTAAGCATTTGGGCATTTCATCATTGCAGTATTCTTCAGACCGGAGTATAAATCCCCATTATTTGAGACCTATTCCATTGGATTTATCTCTTCTCCCTTATCACATTCATACCTATCATTTTTATCGGAAAAAAAAAAAATTGACCTCACCCGCCCTTTTTCAGTTCCCTCGTCATCATGGCCCATACCCGTAGACAAGACTTAGAAGCTTGCTTCAATACCTTGCAATTGAATTTCACAGAGACCCAACAAGAAGTGAAACAACTCAGTGCCAAGATTTCTACAATCAATACAAACATGTAGTCTTCCATCGCTGCCTCAATCGAGGAACTCAAACAAGACATGACTACCCATCTTGAATCTGTCATTTCAATGATCTGAACCAAGATGCATATCCATACAGATACCCCTTTATCTGACCAACCTTTTCATAGTGAAACTGAAAATTCCTCTCATTCCTATAATTTTCAGCCCCATCACTTTTAGTGTGACATATGCCTTCTGCGGGTGGATGTGACCAAATTTGATGGTTCAAATCCCACTAGTTGGGTAACTCAAATGGAACATTATTTCTATTTGTATGACATTACAATGACTTGGACAAACTCTAGTATGGTTTTCTCCATCTAGATAAAGAATGTTGGAAATGGTGGCAATGGAGAAAAACTTCCTGTCAAGGGTATATTGCTTGGACACACTTTGTGGCAGAGCGTTATGAACACTTTAACACCGACACCAACCATTTAGGATTTTTGACAAAATTGAAACAATCCGGCACAGTGGAAGACTTTATAGCTGCTTTTGAGCGATTAAATTTTCATACAGAGGTCATGTCTGATGATTTTTTCCAAGAATGTTTTATCAGTGTCCTCAAGGATGAGATTCATGCCCATGTCCTCATGGCTTGGCCTCAGAATTGGGTGGAGGCTACTAAACTATCTAAGGAAGAACAACAAGTTGTCTCTTCTCAAAACTCTAAACCCTCCTTTATTCCTCGCCCTAAACCAATAAATCCCACTCCTCCCTCCACTCCATTAAAGATCCAAAAATTGACCAGGGCCGAAATGGTTGAACGCCAACTCAAAGGCCTTTGTTATAATTGTGATGACAAATATTTTCTGGGCCACAAGTGTAAGGAACAAAATCTTTTTATGGCCATCTCGGAGGATGTTTCGGAAGAGGATGTTGAAGCTCCCCTTATGTCTGAGTCACCTGAAACAAGGGACATAACCCCTCCCTCAAACCCTCCCGAAGTAGAACCGGTCATTTCCCTAAATTCTCTCACTGGATTCTCTGCTCCCCAAACCCTCAAGCTAATTGGTTACAACAAGCATAGGAAGGTCATCATTCTGGTTGATAGTGGAAACACCCATAATTTTATTCATCGCCGCATTGCCCAAGAAACTCATTTCTATATCCATGCATTCAATAATTTCCAAATCATGATTGCCAATGGTGGCTCCATGAAATGTGGAGGGCATTGTGAAAATGTGTGTCTCCAAATTGGTGACTACCACCTGAAATATCATATGTTTTCTATCGACATGGGTAGTTGTGCTATTGTGTTGGGTGCAGATTGGCTAAGGACTTTGGGTCCCATTCTCATGGATTTCAAGGAATTAACCATGCAATTCGACAAGGAGGGCCAAAAATATAAGTTCCAAGGCATCACAATCGGTTCTCCTAATATCATTCGTTCCCATATCATGGAAAAGATGCTCAAAAAAGTTCATTCTGGCATTATTTCCCAACTCCATGCCATACATGCAACTGAGACACCTTATGTGCCGCAAGACCTCCAATCCATCCTCTCTAAACATCAACTGGTCTTTTCCACTCCCCAAGGACTCCCACCTTCCCGGGGTGTTCATGATCATTCCATTCCCCTTATACCAGAAAGCCTCCCTCCCAATATCTGTCCCTATCGTCACCCCTTTTCCCAAAAAATGAAATTGAGAAAATGGTTCAAGAACTACTTAACGTCAGCATTATCCACCCGAGTACAAGCCCCTACTCTTCTTTTATGGTCATGGTCTCGAAGAAATAAGATTCTTGGAGCATGTGTCCTAACTTTCTCACCCTCAACAAACTCACCATTAAAGACAAATTTCCCATTCATGTCATTGATGACCTATTGGATGAATTGAGTGGTGCCTAATTCTTTACTAAACTTGATCTTTGTTCTGGCTACCACTACATCCATATGAAAGAGGCAGACATTTCTAAGACTTCCTTTAGAAATCATGAGGGCCACTATGAGATTTTGGTCATGCCCTTTATATTATGTAATTCCCCCTCCACCTTCCAAAGCCTCATGAATCATGTCTTTGACCCCTTTCTCCGTCATTTTGTCTTAGTTTTCTTTGATGATATCCTCATCTATATAAAAACACAGACATACCACCTTGCTCATGTGGACCAAGTTCTCCATCTACTCTCTCAGCACAAACGTTTCCTAAAACAATATAAATGTGCTTTTGGTGCCTCATAAGTCGAGTACTTGGGCCATATTGTTGGCAAGAACAACGTCAGGGTGGATCCTAAAAAGATTAAAGCTATGCAAGATTGGCCTCACCCAAAGACTCTCAAAAGCTTGCGAGTATTTCTGGGCCTAATAGGTTATTATCGCAAGTTTGTTAAGAATTATGGAAATATTGTGGCACCTCTCACGACACTCCTTAAAAAGTATTCTATCACTTGGACACCAGCAACTACTCAAGATTTTCAAACCTTGAATATTTCCATGTGCACCACTCCAGTCCTGGCCCTTCCTGATTTCACAAAGACCTTTGTCCTGAAATGTGATGCTTCAGGGAAAGGTATTGGCAATGTCCTTATGCAAGAGGGTCGGCCTTTGGCCTTTACCAACAAAAAATTGTCTGAAAATTTAGGCAAATCAATCTATGAAAAGGAAATGTTGGCTATTCTTCATGCCATTTATTTTTGGCGCCCTTATCTATTGGGGCAATGCTTCCAAATTAAGATAGACCATCAAAGCCTCATGTATTTTTTGGAACAACGCATTTCCTCACCGGAGAAACAAAAATGGGTGGCTAAGCTATTTGGATATGATTATGAGATACTTTATAAGAAAGGAAAAGACAAAGTGGTTGCCGATGCACTTTCTTGAAAATATGAAGATGAAGGATCCCTTTTTTCTCTCTCCTTCATTGTACCAGATTGACTCCAAGCCGTTCACCAGGAATGGCTACATGATCCAAAAATTTTGCATTTGATACAACAATTGCAGTCCAATTCTCTAGTTTCCCTAGGGTACTCATGGCTCTATGATGAGCTTCGATACAAAGGTCATTTGTATTTAAGTAAATGGTCAAAACTTAAATCCACGGTGCTTTTTGAGCTTCATGCTACACCCACAATTGGGCACTCCAGGTTTACCAAAACCTATGACAGGGTCAAATGTTCTTTTTTCTAGGATGGTATGAAATAAGACGTTCGTAATTTTGTGGCCTAATGTGATGTTTGTCAATGAAACAAGGGAGAAACAGTCAAATCTCCTAGCACACTGCAACCGCTTCCGATTCCACCTGCTATTTGGAGGGATATCTCTATGGATTTTATTACAGGCTTACCTAAATCGAGTAATAAATATTTTATCATCGTGGTAGTTGATCACCTTTCCAAGTATGCTCATTTATGTGCTCTTCAACACCCATTTAAAACATCCACGGTGGCTCAACTTTTCATGGATCAGGTCTTCAAGATTCATGGCATGCTGCATTCTATTGTTTCTGATCGTGAGCCAACTTTCACCAGCAATTTTTGGCAAGAACCATTCAAGCTACAAGACACCCAATTGCATCTCAGCACAACTTATCATCCCCAGATGGATGGTCAAACTGAAGTTTTCAACAAGTGTTTGGAAACATATTTGAGGTTTTTTTCATTGGAAAAGAAAAATTAGTGGGCGCAATGGTTACCCCTAGTTGAATGGTGGTACAACACTTCATACCATACAGCTACACGCATGACTCCTTTTGAATTGATCTATGGAAAAAATCCACCTTCAGTTCTCTCATATTTACCAGGTGTCTCGAAGGTCCAGGCGATTGACCAAACGCTTACAGTTCGAGAGGGTATGCTCCATACCCTCAAATAGAATTTGGTCATGGCTCAAAATCGCATGAACCAACAAGCAAATCAAGGTCGCTCGAAATGTTAATTTGCAGAAGGGGATCAATTGTTTCTTCGACTGCAACCTTACAAGCAAAATTCCATCAAATCCAACCATTGTCAGAAGTTGTCGCCCAAATTGTATGGTCCTTATACAGTTCTCAAGCATGTGGGACAGGTGGCCTATCAGTTATCTTTTCCCAATCATTCTAAGATACATCCTGTTTTTCATGTTTCATGCTTGAAGAAGGTGATAGGAAATAAGCGCCAAACTCAAACCAACCTTCCCTAGTTGGATGAAGAAGGCTCCATTTGGATACATCCATAAGCAGTTTTGGATCAGCATGAGCATTGTCTGCGTCAGTGAACCATCAAGGAAGTGTTAGTCGAGTGGAAATATACAACTCCAGCAGATGCCACTTGGGAACTAGCTACAATTCTACAATAATTTCCACATCTCAAGCCTTGAGGAAAAGGCTATTTTTAAGGGGGAGGACATATTAGGGACCTAACCCCTTATGTAGGTATAACAATGTATTCCGATGTAATAAAGGTCAATATTAATAAGTCCTTGCAATAAGGTAGAATAATTTGAATGTAAGAAGACCTGATAGAAGCTTCCACTTCTAGAAGGATCTTCCTCTAGATGGTTCTCTTGATAGACATATTTAGTATAAATAGGAGTCGAGGGTATGAGAACCCCAGCTTGGATATTATTTTAATAGAGCTCTGCGCGACTGGAGGTTGTCCCCTCAAAGAGGCCCGTGAACATTGCTCTCAGTAATCAAAGTGCTCTTTCTGGTGTTATTCTGTTATCATTTCAATATTATTGTGGTGTTATTTTGGTTATATTGTTGTTCATATGCCATTTCTAACATTTTATTTCTGTTCTGCATACTTTTTATAGTTGGAATATTACACAATTCTAGTTATGGTAAAAGTATATGATGTGTTTCACATTTCATTACTGAAAAATTATATACATGACCCTACTCATGTTGTTCATCGGAAAATGATATCGGTGGAACCCGTGGGCGAGTTCCCAGTAGAGTCAGATCCTATTCTCTAAAAGAGGGAACTTACACTCTCGAACCGAGTCGTAGGATAGGTAAAGGTGCAATGGAATCACCTTAGTCTAGAAGAGGCTACTTGGGAAATGGAAATTAATATGCGGGAAGCATATCCATTTCTATTTTAGAATGATACTGGTGGAAACTAGTTATCACAGAGGATGGTGATAAGTTTTAAGGGGGGGTGTATGTGATACCCCACAAATTGAACTTTTGATTATTATTACTATTATTATTTTTATTTTATAATTTTAACTATTTTTCCAAAAGACAATTTGGTCGATTGACCAAATTTGAATTGTAAAACCTTATTATTTTATGAAAATAAACACATGTGTAAAAAGGGGCACATGTTGAAGAAGTTGTTGAAGAGGGAATTAGGAATCCAAAAGGGTTGACCAAGTGGCAACATAATGAAACAAGTTGTCGAGTTAACTCAACTTCAAAAAGACACATTACAAATTTATAGGAGAATATGTGAAAATGTGTAGAATTGAATCTAGTAGGTGGTCACTAAGTAAGAGGCTCAAGACAAGTGTCATAAGTCCTAGGAAAAATAAAAAGAAGTCATGACAAGGGAATGGGACACCATTCCTAGGATGTGAGCTGATACCTCAAGAAAGGGTACGCACTAAACTGACTTGACACTATGATTTTATGATATTACACATCAAGCTCATACTCAAAATTCTACAAGAGGCCACGTTGGAAGCCCCTTGGATTCCGAACTTAGCTCGGGGGTGACAGAGGATGACAGAGACTCTAGTATATGATTGGGAGGAACAAATTCTTTAATGTGTGGTTTCCCCAAGTTCTAATTTTCTCTTATTTATTATGAAAATGTTGATATGATTATTTAATTTGTGTTATTGTCATGCATTATGAAGTATTTTAAAGCATGAATAAATTGCCACAATATTAGTTGTAAATGTTTTCTATGAAAAAATAGATGCATATCATAGTTTCATGCAAGAAGACTATTGAAAGATAAAAAAAAATAGTTATTCTAGATCTACAGATAGAATTGTATTACCAGTAGAAAACCCACAAAAATCATGAATATTAAAACATGAATTGTATTCAATTAAGAATATTGTATTGAGGAAATAGAGTTTAACAAAGATACAAGTAGTAACTATAGTATCCAGAATCGTTACCTAGTTAACATAGTTTAAAAAATATATAAGTAATGATTGTGCATATCCAAATTCGATGCTAATTTAACATAGTTTTAAAAAGTATACAAGAAATGGATGTGTATATCTAAGAAGGTAACAATACTATGTAAACAGAGTATTTAAAATTTACAGAACTGCAAATTACGTAGACAACGGGCCTAAGTCATAGGACTTTCATGATTATACAAAATTATTTGATCAACTAGCTCGACCGAATGTAATAACAGAGTAGTCACATATTGTGATGCCAGACTTGAAATGTAGTTAAGGAATGGAACCCAAATACCTTTCCAAGCAAGGGTATTTTCGAGTTTCCATGGTACCAAACTCATCGAAACATACATAATAGTAGAGAAACAAGTTAGAATATAGTATGATTTTTAATTAATTAAACAAAAATTAAATTACAAATGAAAAAAGAGATGAACTTACCATGGGTGTTCAGAACACTTTTGTATCAACTTCCATCGCTTTCGAACTACACCCAAATGTTGAGGTTTGCCAGATAGTTGGTGTGTATCCCTTCCAACAATAAGCAGGGCCCATCATTAGTTTAATATCCAAGAATAAGTTTATCAAGGATTTAAATCATGACGCAATTATAGAATACAAACCAAAGAGCATTACTAATTTGTGTGAACACCACACATGTGCAACCATTTTTTAAATAGAAGTCCTAACTAAGTTCAGGACAAGTAAAACGATGTGAAAGGTTTAATCATAGACCAGAAATGTGAGTAATAAAAAAATGGAATTATAAACCTATAATAAATCCTGTTACGGTAAAATTGGACCACATAAGTCATAAAATTATTGGGTTCAAACAATAAGTCCAGGAGTTCCAAAGGAAAAACCCTTCAGATCATAGGCTAACCAGAAGTGAAAATTTACCATGACCGAAATACAAATTAACAAAAATGAAATTATATAGTATACATATATATAAACAAGAAGTTCTCCAGCGCAAATGTTGCAGAGACATTTAAAAAAAGTTAGCAGAATAACATTTACACACAACTATGAAGAAATGGATTGGATAATAAAATTTACAACTTATACAGGAAATGAGGAAGGAAGATTTAATAATCTCTTACCATTTATGGACAACATAGATCAACCAACTGCAAGCTAACGAGGCTATGAAGGCCCTGAATCTCTCAAATAATTCCACCATAAACGAAATAAGGTTATGGAAAATCATATTTCCACACTGTAACTCGAGGAACTCTAAAAATATACGAGAGGGCCCTGTAAAACCTTAAAATATTTCTGGATGAATGCAGAGTAGAGAAAAAAAAATGAGAAGTGTGAAATGAGCCAAGTTAGGGAGAGGTCAAAAGGGTTAAGGATATGAAAAGGAAACCCTAACACCTATAAGCGATATGACTCTACATGTATACTTCCTCAGGATAGCTACCGAGAAAATGTCCTCTAGATAGTAACCCCCATAGGTGGTGCATGCAAGATTGTTGCATGATAAATACATTGTATGACACATTTTTTAACGAAGGAAAGTTGGTAACATATTAAATTAAGAAACGATTCTAATACGAGTTAACTCCTCGTAAAACTATACAATATATCCACTTGCGTATGAGTCATCCTTTGTATGCCAAGTGATATACATTGAATGACACAATGAAACTCGTTAATATATGTTTTACATTGGAACTTCTTAATATATGTTATACATTGGATAATACAATGAAACAATATTATCTATATTGGTTGACATATAATGAAATCCGTTTTGTATATGAGATACTTTAATAAGGTTAATATAATACAAAACTTTATACGTCGAATTACATGGACTCATATAAGGTATGATACGATTAAGAGTTGTAATAACAATGATATAGTGTCAAGTGGGAACGTATAGCCATAAGGGGGGCATAAAAAACAAACAACCCTCGTGAGACCCTTGTACATGACATCGATCATGTCCTCAAATAGTGATGACTATAGATTTAACAATTAGGATAAGAGACTTAGTAAAACCAAACATTTTTAGGTTTTCAAGTACATGGTCTTAGTGGAATAAGACATAGGATAAATGTTATAAAAACGATGTGTGGTGAAGATCTATATTTTTAAGTATAGATTTGTTCAACTATTATAATGATATACTATAACAAGTTATGAGAATATATAAAGGATTTTCCGTATAACCATTTAGTCTCTATGGTTTTCTCATTCATAATAAAATGATGAAAGAATAGTGAGACTGTTGTATGATAAAGGAAAAAAATAATATGCATAAAGGTAGGAATAAGATAAATTAATATACTTATATGCGACAATTATGATGACAAAAATTCATTAAATTGTTATGGCTGAATATATGTGTGTTGATACTGAGAAGGGGGTT
This sequence comes from Picea sitchensis, assembly GCA_010110895.2. Taxonomy (NCBI): domain Eukaryota; kingdom Viridiplantae; phylum Streptophyta; class Pinopsida; order Pinales; family Pinaceae; genus Picea; species Picea sitchensis. Next base: position 91,767 of record SNQJ01S0007061.1, read on the forward strand.
AAACAGTATCAAGTACAATTTAAAACCTTTTTCAACTTATACTTAAACCATTCAATTATATCCAATGAACAATGAACAATAGTATAAGAGTTACACCAATACACCACAACACACCATGCACAATATATGAGAAATAATCAGTACATTAGTTATTGTTCAAGGGAAGTAATGACTTCAAAGGTAGCTACAACTTCAAATGTAGGAGGGATAAACCTCAAAGAGTAAGATACAATCCTCCAATATCAAGGGGATTTGAACTCTCCATCCTTTCCCCTTCCTTCCACCCAAAGGAATATCTGAGGGAGATAATAAAACTTCACATTAAATCATCACCTTCAACCAACCATCAAATAGAACATGATAATGCTTCCACGAGAACATTCAGATTTAGGTATTTAATTCTTGGAATGCTCTGATCTGTAGATGTGTATTCAATTTATTCTAAGAAACTTCTCCAAGTTTCACTTCTTGAATCCTTTCCAAAAAGAAGTTATATAGAATGGTAGACCTTGTTCAAAATCCTGGTTTATTAGGAGACCGAGCAATACGAGTTCCTAGCTCAATATTTAACATCGATTTTGGAAACTCACACAAAGAAACTAAAATTCCATACTATTTCCAATGTAATTTGTCCCATGTCATTTTGGATTCTCGATGAATAAGTTATGATTTTTAGGAACATGTTTATTGACTAGCTTGAGGTGGTCACAAAACCCTATCTTCCAGGCGATATCTCCATAATTATAGAATCAAGAGCTGAAATTTTACCACCAGTGCCTTGATGTCTCAATTTCATAGAAATTTCACCATCTGAACCGTTCTAAAAAAAAAGTTATAGAAAATGTTCAAGATGACACAGAAAATAACATACCTTAAGACATATCCTGAAAAGACTGTCCTCCAACGGAATCTAGCCTCCTTACTTCTGATTTCCTCTTAAATTCGACTTGTGTAACAAATGGATAATATAATGATATTTATTTATACCATTTATGTCATGGCAACATTAAAAGGGCTGACCTGACTTTCTTATTTTGTAATTATTTTCTTTAATTATCTTAGGGCCTACATGTACTTCCTTCTTCAATTCACTTTTGTCATCTTCAAAATCATTTCTCCTCAACCATGAGGATCCATGTGGCTGATGCCACAAACCACTAGAAACAAAAGGATGTATACTATCCATCCATTGAATTGTATCTTCATTTTTCTTCATGTCCAAACAACTTCATCAATCTTGCGGTCCCAAAACCAAACGACTAGGAGTTGACATCAATGACAAACAAGCAATCTTTAACAATCTCCCACTGTCATTGATGCAGAAAATAATCTCCCATTATCATGATCCCAATTTCTCTCCCCATTTTGACATCAATGGCAAAGGGTGGGACTCCTTCCCCCGAGTTCTTTGGCATAAGGTGACCTTCTTCTTCTTTGGGGTTGCTCCCACGAACATGTGGCACTCAATAATATTTCATCCTTATTTTTGGTCTTTGGGACTTTTTCTTCTTGGAATCCTTTTGCCATTGGCTTCTATATTCTCTCTCTTCTTCATGTCTAGGATGTATATATTGTTCGATCTTCTTTTAGGTTACAGCTAATCTTCTTGAGTTATTTTCTCCGATTTTTACATTTTAGAAGTCAAGCGTAAAAAGTGTATCATGATCACACACATTTACTAACCTTTGGAAGTAGATTATGCTTCAAGTCTTCAACCAATGGGACTTTTCCATCTTTTACATTTTCACTTCCAAATTTCTGAGTTCATTTCCAAGTATTTTTGTAGATGACTCATCTCCAAATTAAACATTTACACCCTTTTTCTTCAATCCCGACAAATTTTCTTTGATCTCGGTCATATGAGATGAGCACCACTATCTATGAACCATTCATCCTCTTCTTTGCATTCTTTAGCGACCAATGTTGAATACGACAATTTTTCATTGTATGGAATTTCTTTCATTTTCCATATTGTAGTTGGTATGCAGACTTTTGGCATATGATTATCTTCCTTCATCTCCTTGCAATCTCATGCTTTGTGACCAAGATTGTGCACTTGTAACATACAATATTTTGATCCATTAATGGGTCAAATGGATTATAAATTTTATTTTGGCAGTCCTGAACATTTCATATCTACTATTTCACCATTCATGTAGCTTGCGTAGTTATTTCCTTTCATTGATTCTACAATTGAATTCCTTGTGTAAAAATTTCCACAAAGTATAACAATGTCCAAGAAAATTTTGAACACAGTAAGTGATCTTCTTTGTTGTAGTGGTCCATCTGGGTTCACAATCCATTCTTACAGTAGTTTCCTTCATAATGATTGCTTTTCATACCTGATGGGAGGGGATCTTCTTGATGTTTCATTCCTTCTAAATTCCATCTTATATTTATTTGTTTCACCTTGTTTTGGAATGTTGGTTTCATCATTTCCAACTTCCTTTTTCTTGTTTTGTTGTCTTCTAACTATCATTGTATCCTAGTCAAGTGCTTATAGTTTGGAGATCTTTGGCTACTAAGGATATCATCTAATTTTTCAGTTCTTTTCAAACTTCTTCAACTTTTTCTGTTGTCAATAGGAGCTCCATTTTTGTGTGATCAATTCTGCTTTCCATTTATCATAATCTTCTAATTGTTTCTTCAAGCTGTGTGTTCTTTTCAAGCTTGTAATTCTCTTCTTCCACAACTACTCAATTCACCTTTTAGTATTATGTTTGTGTTTCCCCTGGTTTCTATTTTCATTTTTAGCATGCTTCAACTTTTCAATATTCTCATCTTCATGTTCACTCTCTGCATGTTGTCTTTGTATCCCCAAAGGAATCAAGGTTGGTTCTTCTTGAATCTTCTTCACAAATGATTTCTTCTTCTTTAGATTCTTGCTTGATCATCATCCTGGGTTTCTTGGGTTTATGAGGAGGACTTCTCACTACATCATTATCTTCTTCATCACTCTCATCGAAGGAGATGTCATCATCCTTGGACTAGAAGCTCTTTTTATTGTTGAGACTTCTCTCTTTTTTTATAGTATGAGTTTTCAACAATGGCCCTGTCCCCATACTGGATTAAAGCATTTGAGACTTACCTTTGTATCTTCACTTCCCTTAAGGAACCTTCTTGAAATTTGTTATTTCTTCATCAAGGTTATTATCCTTTTCTTTTTATCTTCTTGTAGTTTAAAGAATTTCATTGTTTGGATGGATTACTTTACGGCTGCCATTTTATATGCTATAAGAGACCCATGAATTCATCCATTGTCATTTTGATTGAGTCCCTAGTTTCTTCAATGGTGGAGACCTTACCATCACACTTCAAGAGAAGTGACATCAACACCTTTTGTACAACCAAGGTTTCATCGATCTCTTCACCTAATTGTATGATAGCATTAACAACTTCATCAACTCTAAGAAATAGGTTGCAATATCTTCCTTTTCATTTCATCTCTTCAGAAGTTTTCCAAATTCTACTCTATGTCGTTGAGCTTGTACAGCAACTTTTGGATCACCTTAGTAGATGCTCTTGATTTTGTCCCATACATCCTTAGTAGTGTTCACGATACATCACTTTGTTAACAATGGTTGGTGCCAATGATTATAGAATAACATGTAATAAACTTTGAATTACAACTCATAGCTTCTTCTCATTTGGATCGGTTAGACATTATTAGGGATTACATAGCCATTTGTGAGTACCAAATGTCTACTCTCTAAAGAATGGATTGGGTAAGTTTTCCCTCTATCACTCTAGTATGAATAATTTGTTCCATCAAATTTTTTGAATCCCGTTTGAAATGTGATCATGGTCATCCATCTCTGCTGATGATTTTCCTTCTAGTGGTTAAATTGTTCTAGAGGCAACTTGCTTTGATACAAATTGTTGATACTCTTTGAGGAGGGGGTGAATCGATTATCAATTACAATTCGACATACACAACTTATACTTAAACCATTCAATTATATCCAATGAGAAATGAAAAATGAGTATAAGAGTTACCAATACACCTATTACACCATGCACAATGTATGAAATAATCAATATTTATTGTTTAAGTAATGACTTCAAAGAAGGTGGTTACAACTTCCAGATGTAAAGGGAGGGAGAAACCTACAAAAGGAGATACAATCCTCCAATATCAAATGAGATTTGAACTCTCCATCCTTTCCCCTTCCCTTCCACCCAAGAAGGTATATGAGAGATAATGAAACTTCACATTAAATCATCACCATCAACCAACACATCACATGGGAAATGTAATGCTTCTGAGGAATTCTTCAATTTAGCACAGAATTTTTCAATTCTTGGAGTATTTTGATCATGTAGATAATATTATTCAAATTTATTCTCTAAAACTTCTCCAAAGTTCACTCCTTGAATCCTCCTAAGAAACAAGTTATAGAGAATGGTAGACCTTGTTCAATTATGGTTTATTAGGAGACCGAACTATGCAATTCTCCATGCTCCAATATTTAACATCTGAATTCTGAGCTCACACAAGAAACTACAATTAAGTAGTATTTCAATGCAAAATTTTCCCATGTTACATTTCCGTTCTCTATGAAGGCGTTATGACTATTTTACCGGAACACATGTTTATTGATTAGCTTAAGGAATGGTCTGAAGCCTATCTTCCATGGTTTATCTCCATAATTATAGAGAATAAAGGTTGAACGTTCTACCATGGGTATATGATATGTCTTCTCAATACCATAGCAATTTCACCATCTAGATCGTTCTAGAAAATTTATAGAAATGGTGAGATGATACAAAGGAAAATAACATGCAATTAGAACCCACATCACCAAAAGACTTCATCACTCCTTAATCTGGCCTCCTTTACTTATGATTTCCTCTTAAATCCGACTTGTGTATCAAATGAATTATAATGATATTTATTTATACCATTTATGTCACTTTCTTTTACCATTTGGGCAGACCTGACACATTCTTATTTTGTAATTATTTTTCTTTAATTATATTTAGGGCCTTCATGTCTTCCTTCTTCAATTCACTTTGTCATCTTCAAAAATCATTTCTCCTCAACCTGAGGATCCATGTGACATGCCACACATATCCACTTTGGAGCAACATGTGTATATTATCCATCCATGGGTGTTAAACAACATGATGTATATTATCCATCCATGGGTGTTGTATATTCATGTGCATTTTCCTTCATGTCCAAATACCTTCATCAATCTTGCGGTCCAAAACCCATGACTAGGGTTGACATCAATGACAACAACCAATCTTCCAACAATGTGTGTGTGTGTGTGTGTGTGTGTAAATTGAATGGAACTTAAGGTGTGTGACACCTATAGTCTTGAAATTGGATTCAAAATCAATGAAACCTCCTACCACATTTAGATTCAACCCCCTCTGGCTCCAGGAGGAGGATTTCCTCTCTCTCATTCATAAGGAATGGATTCATATTTCAAATATTTCTATGGATTCTTGCACGAAACAATTGGCGGACAATATGGGTCAAATTATATATGTCTCCAAATACCGGGTAGTTTCTTTTAGGATTAAGATACAGTCCCAACTCGTGCACACTGAAAGAAAAATTCACATCCTTATGGTGGAAAATAGCAAATTCCCCCTATCTTTGGAGGATGATGAAGCTCTAAAATAATCCCTGGCTCTTAGGTTGGATTTGCTGGCAAAAGAGGAGGTGAAGTGGAGGGTAAAAAGTAGGGACCTCTAGATAAAAGAAGGCAATAGTAACACCAAATATTTCCATAAATTCACAGGCTATCACAAAAATTTAAATGTGATCTGGGAGTTTTAAAACTTGGAGGGGGTGTTGGTATCCTCTTTCAAAACTAAGTATGATGTTGGGAAGTTTCATTTCAAATCTTTATTGAAGGAGCCCCCTAATAGCCAGATAAATAAGATTTTGAATTTTAATAGTCTTTTTCGGAGGGTATTATAAGATGAAATGAATGTTATTCTGAAATATAAATAATTTTTGAATAATTGGGTTGTCAATTTTGAGGCTCACTAGACATGGGGACTACAGGGATATTTTTTAATAATTGGGTTGTCGATTTCGACCCTTGTCAGGAAAATTTATCCACAAACCAAATTTGGGCCATTCTCCCTATCCTACCATTTCCTTTTTGGTCATCAAAAGCCTTATAATTCATTGGAAATAAATTGTGTCATTTTCTTCATTTAGAAAGAGACTAGGACTTGAAGAAGGACCACAGGTGGTTGTGGGTGAAAATTGAAGTAGACCTATCGATGTATATTTTTGCAGAGATTTAACTAGTTATCAATGGGTCCTCTTGGATCCCAATAGTGGATTATTGGAGAATCTACTTTAGATGTTTTAATTTCCATAAGGTTGGCCACATTTAGGCCTAGTTCATTCTCCTTACCCCGTGTCTTCCTCCAAGAAAAAAAGTATGGAAAAGGAAAAGAAGTAGGTGAATTGTAATTAAAGGGAACAAGTTTCAAAGCCATTTTTTTGTGAGAAATCTAATCCTATAGTGAAATTGAAAGCATATAACGATCCCCCAGTGAGTGATGCAATCATGTTTTTCCCACAAAGATGATTCTCAGGAAGCTAAAGCGAGTAAGAGTAATTCTCCCGCTCCCTCTCATCTTTCATTTCTTTTGAATGGATATCTTCATCCCCCCTTTCTCATATCCTCCCCTTTGTCTAATGGGGTCATCTTCCCTCCTCTCCTCTCCTCCCCTATGTCGAGATCTAAGCCTAGTCCCTCCTCTCCTAGGACTAGAGCCTCTCCTTCCTGTGTCCTCAAAATAATCCTAGCACCAAGATCCCTCTCTCAGTTTGAGGATTTTTCCTCTCTCCCCTCTACTATGGGCTCGTCACTTGGCCTGAGGCCTGTTTTTATCCCCTCTCCCTCTCTTGCACTTTTCCCCTCTAGTATCCCCCCTCAGTCGATGACATCCCCTTCTGTCCCCTATCCTTCTTCTAGATCTTAGGAAACCTCCTCTTTCAAATCTTAGTACCTTCTTATGCCTCGGGGAATGTCAAAGTCAAGTGAGGTTAGTGTTGGGGGTTTAGCTTTAGATAATCCTCAAGGATCTCAGGTGGGATGTAAATTCCACCTCTCCCTCAAATACAATCCTCCAAATATATCAAAAGAGGAAAATAGTCCACAATCAATCAAATCCTTAGAGAAATCAGCGCTTGAGCAAAGGGGAAGTAATTATTTTTCTACCTTTCAATCTTCACGGGGTTAGGGGTGCCCCTAAGATGTCATCCCTTAAGCAACTGACATGTGCTTCTTCTCGAGATGTGTTGTTCTTCTAGGAAATAATGTGTGAAGACTCAAAGGCTTGGAAGGTTGTATCTTCTTGGCTGAAGGAATAGTCCCTTGCATCTATGGACTCCAAGGGCCTCTATTGAGACCTAATTACAACATGGAGTCCAAATTTGAAAATGATATCCTCCTCAGCTCTTCCTTCAATAATTATGGTGGATTTGGTATGTTGTGATATTTCAACACCCTTTAAATTTATTAACATTTATGGTCCTTATGTAGATAACAATCCCTTCTAGGAAAATTTGGTGACTTTAGGTTGTCTTTTGACACCTAATGTTATCCTTGGGGGGGACCTCAATTTTACTTTTTAGCCAGACAAATATATGGGGCGAGCCCTCGATGGGACCCCTTTGGAGGCTTCTTTCACCATTTCTTGATTTCTTAGAATTTTGATCAATTTGGAGCCTCTTAAGCTCTCCATTATATGGAAAAATGGGAGTTAGGGGGAGGATTCCATTGCTAAGCGACTCAACCATTTTCTTGTTTTGGAAGAGTTGATCAGTGGCCAATGGATTCTCAATATTTGCGTGGCTATAGGGGGCCTCTCGGACCATATCCCTATAATATTTAAATTGGATTCAAAAGAGATGAAACCTCCTACCCCATTTAGATTCAACCCCCTCTGGCTCGAAGAGGAGTATTTCCTCTCTTTCATTCATATGAAATGGATTCATATTTAGGATTTTTTTAAGGATTCTTACATGAAACAATTAGTGGACAATATAGATCGAATTATATCTGTCTCCATGATCTGAAAATGGAATGGGTTTGTTTCCAATAGATCTAAAAATGAAGAAGACTTGTCTCTTTTAAATTGCAAGTGTAAAAATGGTATGTGTTTGGATAATTGGATCAAGTTACTAACACATAAGTTTAATGAGTTTTACTTAATCATGAGAAGCATATCATACATATAAAAAACATCAATAATGAACACATAACACAACAAATGATAAAGGAGTTCACCCCTCTCTTGGGCTACATCTCCTAGTCCAAAATCACTTGGATCATTTTCATTATTCTTACAAAGTGTTCTTATAGTGCTCAAAATACAAAATATATGGCCCCAATGATTCCAGAATGTCCAAAAACCCCTAGTTGGGATTTTTTGGCACCTGGTTTGGCCAAAAGATGAAGAATTTATACCTCTTGGAAGTTTTTCCCTTCAAGATTGTTGTACCTTCTTGCCAAATTGCACCTGTGAATGACTAACTCAAATCCTACAACGTTCTTGGTTCAAAAACCCAACACCCACGTGTACTTCCCAAATCGGGTAAATCTGTCGAACAGTTAGCGAGTTTAGAACCCCTTTGGGAGGAGGTGTAGGTCACATGGGGGGCATGTGGCCACGTCCCAACGAATAATTTGACCTTCATGTATTAACTGTGCCCAAATTCCACCAACGATCATCTGGGTGTGCCCATGTTTCCAAGGCTATGTACCTGCCAGGCTAAACACCAGTGGAAAATTCACGCATGCCAAATTTTAATGGAAAGGGTCATATGTAGTGGTGTAGTGACCGGGGGCTATGTGCTAATAGTTGCGCCAAAGGTTATATGGTCGTATGTGATACCATATGGACCAGGGGTTGGGAGTTAGCCCCAACCCTTTTCTCCGCCAATTATACAACAATTGCAATTCAAATAATTAAACGTCGACTATAGAGTTAAGTCACATCCACAAGTGGGTTGGTATCCTAGGCCCTACCAAATCATTACCCCTCCTAGAGGTCATGGGTTCGGCTCCTATAGAGTCATAAACATTTTACCAATTGCCTGTTTGCCAATGCCTATATGACCATGCCATGTCACCTATACGACCATGCCATGCCATCTCATGCCACATCACCTGCCACATGTGGGTTCGTACTCTTCCACATCATCATTGTATGGTCATACGAATTGTACAATCAAATACCACATTAGCATTGTATGGACTATACAGTTAGCAAAATTTTGTTTGTTTCCCAAAATGAACAACATAGGATATCTTGCTCATACGACGTCCATTTGAGTCCATTCAAGTTTTTTGGGGATCTTGAGGATGAGGCCTACGCATGTGCCTGATTTTAAGTGATTACGAGCACTTTGATATTTGAGCAAAATTTGATCCCCTGGATCACACCTCCCCATTGGGAAGCTTTTTAGACCTCCAAAAGACTACTTTTAGTCAATATGAAGATGAGGGTACAATTCCCTCATATTTCCCACCTCAATCCATCTGGCCTTTCTTGGATTGGTTCCTTTGAGACCAATACAAATCTTGTCATGCCTTGTCTTGTACTTGGCTTGGCTCTTTCTCAACTGTTCTTGAACAGTTTGATGCACAAACTAAACTTTTTGAATGAACTTCTTGGCCTAGTTATAAGCATGCTGAAAGTAGTGTAGATGCTCATCCTAAAACTTAGGATGATTTCATTGCAAACTAGACACCGTATTTCCTACACCAAAATGGCCAGCAACAAGAGAAGAATGTGCTTCCCTTACCATGTTGACTCTTTCACCCTGTGAAAACCATAGCTTGCCAAAATACAAAAGTTTACCATGCACATAGGAATCCAATTCCTCAACTTGGTTAGTACGACACAAAGTTGCATAAACATTTTTGAAATCAACATATAAAGCATACTATTCCAAATAGCTCTCATGCATGATAAGATTATGCTTAAAAATAACTGAAGAACTAACAATAGGCCTGGTAAGAATATCAACAACTTTGTCATAAATTTCTTTATTATACCTTATCACCAAGTGGAATACATATCTTGTCAAGGCATGTAATGGAGCTTTCTTTTCTTTCAAATATTTCTTCCATGTGTCTCCTTCATCAATCATATCTCTAGTCTTGTTCAAGGCTCTGAAATCTACCCTTATAAGCCATATACAATCTTTCTTTGGTACCAAACCAATTGGTGACCTGCATGGTGATGTGCTTGGTTTGATGAACCCTTTGTCAAGCAACTCTTGGACTTTTTTTATGTTTTCAACATTCTCCATGAATGACATCCTGCTCATGTCAATTTCTAGAATAGGAACATCTTGTTGCAATAGAATCTCATGTTGGATACCCCTTTTAGGAGGCAATCCCCTTGGTTCCTGAAACATATCAACATTTTCGTTAACAACCTCATATAAATCATATTGTAAATTTTCATCACATCCTTGAAAAACTTCTTCTTCATCATTATCTTTGGGTTTAATCATCAAAAGTACAAGGTTATTACTAGCATTGACTAGTCTCTTCATTTTTCCAACATTTGTAAGTGACAAATTCATCTTCTTTGTACGTGATTTAACAATGTACTCAACTCCATTTTTAAACAAATGATATTTGTTCTCATGACGATGAAAGATGGCTCTCCTATCATATTTGTTCAAATGATATTTGTTCTAATGACGATAAAAGACTTCTTTCTGCCCTCTTGAGGATCATTCCTTCCTCTTGCCTCTAAATGAGTTGTCTATACACAAACTTCATCTAGATTTCAAGGGTTAAACATAAGTATTGTATGCCTCAAGTATCTATGCAAAACTCCAATGTATTTGAGTAAAGTTTCTTGAGAAGACAAATCTATACCCAAAACCAAAGATCTTCTCCTAAATTCTTGAGTGAAACTTTGCACATTTTGTCCTTTAGCTTGCCTAAAGTTTTCCCAATCCATAATAGCTTTCTGCATGTATGCTAATGGATAAAATTTCCTTTTAATTGCAACAATAAAATCATTCCAAGAGGATAAAACTTTACCATGTTTCTTCATGTCCTCTTGAGTTTTAGCTTCCCACCAAATGAGTGTTGCACTGTCCAATCTTAAAGAAGCAAGTTGAATCTTAGTTTCATCATCTGTGATTCTTTATATCCTACAATACACTTCAATCTGACGAATCCACTTATCCAATTTCTCATAATTTACCTCTCCATTGTACATTTGCAATTCAAACTTAATATCAAGCTTAAGAAAATTAGTTTGTAAAGGAGTTTTACCATGTTCTTTTGGAGAATTTGGAGGTGTTTTTCAAATGGTGGAAGAGGTGGAAAATGGAGGTGAAGGAGATGGAGAATCACCATTCCCTCCATTTACCTTTGGAGTTTTATCACCACTGTATCCATTTCAATTTGGAGGGTTGGATATTTCACCTTGCAATCTTGCATTTCTTTCTTCAAACAAAACTTTCACCATCTATGTCATATCATAGAAATATTTTCTGAAAGTTTCTTCCTCTAAAGGAAGAGTTCCATGACTCTCCTCATGATCCATACTTGGTGAATATCTCCTTGAAGCTTGAGGTGATTTGATAGTTTTCCTTCTTGACAGTTGCAAACTTGGCTCTACAAGTTAACCTTCTCTTCTTGTGAGCTTGAACCTTGTAAGCATCAGAAAAACAAAACACTTGCAATCAGTCAACCCTTCAAAAAACTATTCTCTGATACCAATTGATCTGAAAATGGAATGGGTTTGTTTCTAAAAGATCTACAAATGAAGAAGACTTATCTCTTTTAAATTGCAAGTGTAAAAATGGTATGTGTTTGGATAATTGGATCAATTTACTAACACATAAGTTTAATGAGTTTTACTTCATCATGAGAAACATATCAGACATATAAAAACCTTCAATAATGAACACATAACACAACAAATGATAAAGGAGTTCACCCCTCTCTTGAGTTACATCTTCTGGTCCAGCTTCCCTTGGATCATTTTCATTATTCTTAAAAAGTTCTCTTAAATTTCTTAGAATACAAAATAGATGGCTCCAATGGCTCCAGAACGTCCAGAAACCCCTAGTTGGGCTTTTTCAGCACCTGGTTTGGCCAAAAAATGAAGAAGTTACACCTCCTAGAAGTTTTTCCCTTCAAGCTTGTTGTACCTACTCGCCAAATTGCACATGTGAATGACCAACTCGACTTTTGCAGCATTCCCAGGTCAAAAACCTAGCACCCATGTGTACTCCACAAATCGGGGCAATCTGTCGAACAATTATTGATTTTAGCGCCCCTTTGGGTGAAGCTGTAGATTGCATGGGGAGCATGTGGCCACGTCCCAGCACCTAATCCGGCCTTCATGGCTTAACTGTTCCCAAATTCCTCCAGCGGTCATGTGGGTGTGCCCATGTGTTTAAGGCTCTACACCTGTCGGGCTAAACACCAGTGGAAAATTCACGCGTGCCAAAGTTTAATGGAAAGCGTCATATTTATTGGTGTAGTGACCGGGGGTTATGTGCTAACATTTGCACCAAAAGTTATATATATATATATATATGGTCCTATGAGATACCATATGGAACGGGGGATGGGGCTTAGTACTGACCCTTTTCTTCGTCGACTATACAACAATTTCAATTCAAATAATTAAACATCGACTATAAAGTTAAGTCACATCCACGGGTGGACTAGTAGCCTGGGCCCTGCCAAATCATTACCCCACCCGGAGGTCACGGGTTCGACTCATGTAGAGTCACAAACATTTTACCCCTTGCAAAACAAATTGGAGGGGTGCCATGTGGCATCCCACGATTGGGCCATGTGGCACCATACCACTTTCCAAAATAATGACACGTGTCAACACTGGATTTGTTTACATATCTATCAATGCATGTACGACCATGCCACGTCAACACATGCAACATCACCTGTACAACCATGCCACATCACCTACCATGTGTGGTTTCATACTCTTCCACATCATCATTGTATGGTTATATGGATTGTACGGTCAGCTTCCATGTCAACACTATATAGATTGTATAGTCAGCAAAATTTTGCTTGTTTGGCAAAATGACCAAAAACGTGATATCTTTCTCATACGACATTCGATTGAGCCCTTTAAATTTGTGTTTTGATCATGAGGACGAGGCCTACACACGTCTCTATTTTGAATCAATCCTAAGCACTTTTATTTTTGAGAAAAAAATGATCCCCTGGATCACTCCAAATCCTGGGTAGTTTCTTTTAGGAATACGATAGAGTTCCAACTAGTGGACACTGAAAGAAAATTTCACAGCCTTATGTTGGAAAAGAGAAACTTCCCCCTATCTTTGTAGGATGATGAATCTCTAAATTCATCCTTGGCTCTTAGATTGGATTTGTTGGCAAAAGAGGAGGTCAAGTGGAGGGTAAAAATCATGGCCCTCTAGATAAAAGAAGGCGATAGTAACACCAAATATTTCCATAAATTCCCAAGCTATCGCAAAAATTTAAATGTGATCTAGGAGATTCAAAAATCAAAGGAGATGTTGGTATCCTCTTTTAAATATAAGGTTGATGTTGGGAAGTTTCATTTCAAATATTTATTCAAGGAGCCCCCTAGTAGCCAGATAGATAAGATTTTGAAGGTCATCAGTCTTTTCCCAAGCGTCTTCTATGATGAAATGAATGATATTCTGAAATCCAAAATAATCGAAGAAGAAGTTAGAGCCACTTTATGGTATATGCATAAGGGCAAGAGCCCAGGGTCATACGGTTTTACTCTCGATTTTTTTCAATTTCTACAATCTTATATAGGTTGATATGTTAAAGGTCATCAAAGAATCACAAAGAGATGGAAAAATACCGAAATCTTTCAACTCTACACACTTCGCTCTAATCCCARAAACTCAGAYGGAGAAATCCTTTAATGATTTCAGGCCCATATCTTGTTGTAATKTTATTTATAAGTTGATTTCCAAGATCATCACAAATCATCTTAAACCTATGTTGAGCGAGATCATTTCAGAGGAAAAAATTGGTTTTTTRTTTAACAAACAAATCCACGATGCAGTGGCATTGGTGCAGGAGTTTCATCCAAACCATTCGCACAAAAAAGATCCCTTCTATTGTTCTAAAGTTAGATTTATCGAAAGCCTATGAAAARGTAAATTGGGTGTATTTTCACTTGTTAATGCTACAAATGGGAATGTGTCTTATAGTATTAAATTGGATCATGGATTGCATTAGTACTGCATTTTTCGYAGTCCTCATAAATGGATCTACCTCTAAATGTTTCTCCTTGTCTCGACAAATTCGTCAGGGATTCCCTTTGTCTACCTGTGTCTTAATTCTTGTGGTTGAGGGKTTAAGACATATTATGAGTACTTCTAGATCAAATGGAGAACTAAAGGGGGGGGAAGAAAGACATCGAAATTCCTCTCCCATCTTTTATTTTTTGATGATGTTCTTATCTTTGGTGCAAGTAATTTCCAGGATTTTGTTTCTCTACAAAACTCGCAGGCCTTTTATTCATTAGATATAGGTATGGACATAAACATGCCCAAGTTTTTTCTTCTTTTTAACTCTTTGGACTCATCTCTCCTGGATCAATTAGTAGGTTGTCTTAGTTTCTCCCATGAGCCTATTAAGGAAGGCATGAAATATTTGGGGTTTGTTTTAAATCCCAATTCATATGCCTATGAAGATTGGTTGTGGCTCTACAAAAAATCAAAGAAATGATCTCTTTTTAGGTTAAGATATGGCTTTATAGAGGTGGATACCTAGTTTTATTAAAGGAAATATTGTCGAGCATATTGATTTATTGAGTTTCAATAGCCAAAATCCCCAAAGGCATATTGACGAAAATTTGCAAGGCTTGTTTTCATTTTTTATGGACAACTAGTAGAAAAAATGAGGCCATTCCCCTGGTAAGTTGATTGAGGACTGTAAACCAAGAACTTGGGTGGCTCGAGCATTAAAACAATTCACCTATTCTGCTAGGATTTAACTGCAAAAAAATTGTGGATTCTTACGTCTAATAGGTCATTTTGGGGTCGTGTAATGTTTTCAAAATACTTGAATGACCTCTCTATTGAAGAATGGTTTCTTTAATGAACCCAAAATTCACTACTTAATTTTATTTTTCTTGGTAGAGTAATTTTAGCTTAATGTTGAATATCATTGTTCACACTTTTATTCTCATTCCCCTTCAAGGAATTATTTTTTTCTTATCAACCATTAATTGGTGAAACTAATTATAGACCAAGACTACACCCAAGGTAGTAGTCATGAGTTGTAATTTTTTATATGCCTTCTTATTATAATTCTTAAATTTGAATAGGTAGGATTAATATACCATACCTATCTCATTGTTGACCTTACGTTCCAGGTCCTTGTTCCACTTTGACAACATATAAAATAACAACTTGGGTGCCATATAACTTACCAATTAAATTAGTCACGAGGAAAACTATCTCCATAGATTCTTAAAGAGCCACCCTCGTCGTGAATGTAATATCCATTCTATCAATACAAATTTTGAATGCAAACCTTTTATTATCCCTGTATTATTATAATTTATTAAGGAATGTGATTCCTAACTCTACGAGTAGTTATTTGAACAAATTCTTTATGTAACCGAGGTAAAATTAATTTGGTCAGTTTCCCATGACGTTGACGTGAGGGATGTAGGGTTGGCAGTTTAATATGCATTCACCTTCTCTCAGAGTTTCAAAAGTACTCGTAATATGGACCAACCATCTAAGTCCACCTTCCACCATTCGCATGGCAAGCAGTACGATTCTACTCAATGATGCAATGGAGGTACACCTAGTGATGGGCTTGAGACTATCCTCCTCCTTCAGAACAGAAAACAATGATGCCTTCTCCCTCCATCATATTCACATTTCTTTCATTTATTTATTCTATGCTTGAACTCTGGTGAATTCAATCCCTAGATGATTTACAGGGAAAGAGAAAACTCTGTGTTGGAACAATGAATTAAATCTCTAGGTAACAACATTTATTTATCGACTGTGAATAAAATTAGTCGTTTGTTTTCTTTTACAAAACTTATTCTATGTAGAGAAGGGTATATCTTCCAGAATATGTACATATACACTTTTACTTCCTTTTTCTATGATAATCCTCCCCTAGTCCTTAGAGGTATCCTTTATTATGAGTTTTTTCCAAAGTTTGTGGATACCATTTTTGTCTATTGTTCAAACAAAAATATTTTCTCTATGTCTAAAAGAGTTATTTTATTATATTGTACTAGCTTTACTTGGTAATATGTCCATATTGTTCACCGAATCCATGTGGTGGAGATTATATGTTTACTTATTGATGAGGTTCTATCAACTACATGTCTACTCACAGTGTAGAGAGGATTTTTTGTTACTCATCCTTTCTAGTTTATTATTCAGGTTTTATATCCTCTACATGTCTTTGTTAACTTCGATGATTAAATATACTTTGAATCCAAGTCCAGGAATTTATCGTACTTATATTTATTTTGGTATCATAGTTCTGGTTTTAAAGTTACTCCACCATGTCTCCAAGGTTTTCCACAACACTAATGCATA
>SNQJ01S0007061.1:119873-145187 GCA_010110895.2 Picea sitchensis
AAATAATTTCCCATTTCCATTCTGGTATAGGAATAGGTTATAAAATACCTGCCAGATGTTGATGTTCAGCTTTTACTTGTTGACAATCTAAACATTTAGATAAGTATTAAGTTGTTTCAGATTTCATATTAGGCCAATAATTTATTTTTTAAAGTTGTTGTCATTTTTCGGTATCCTAGATGACCAGAATATATCTTTTTGTGCAGCTCATTAAGAATAATCATCTTCAATTTAGTAGAATTAGGTACAAATAACCTACTTTTTAACCTTAGCAGTCCATTTTTATCCATACCGAAATTTGTATTGTGCAAATTTCCCTCATTTTTCTGCCATTAGTCTATCGTTTGGATGTATTCTACATAATTATTGCTTGCATATTTAATTTTTTCCTCAATATTACTTTCTGATTTGTTGATGATTACTTCATATAACTCATTAGTTCTCCAACTTAGTGTATCTGCAACTTTATTTTCCTTTCCTTTGATGTGTCGTATTTCAAAATTGAATTCGCTTAGGAAGKCCAACCAGCTCTCATGTCTATAAGGTACCTTTGATACTGGGGAAGATCCAGGAAGTAAATCAATAGAGAAATTTATTTCTCTCCTTGGAGGTAGTTCTAGTATMTCTTCTACAAATACATCTTTAAATCCCTGAAGAACCGCAAAGTATTCCAAACTTGGTTTGATTTATCTTCCCAACAGATTAGTTACTTGAATAGAATACACTTTGCAACCTTTAATAATACATTTATTGAATTGCATTGTCGATATGTGTCTAACAGAAAATGGTTTTCTGATATGGTTTTCATCCTTGTACACAATCGAATTTTCATAAAAGTTTATTACCACTTTATTCCTTTCCAACCAATCCATTCCAATAATTATGTCATACAATCCTAAAGGTAACATGTTCAAATTTATCTTTGTAATTTGAAAACTTATACTTAGTTCACACTCATAAATAAATTATGTTACCCTTTTTTTGTCCCTGTTGCTAACTGTACTAACCATGATTTAGCATGTTTTACCTTCTTTAGCTTGTTTGATTCTATGAATGTTGGGGTAACTTAACTTAAACTAGATCCTGGGTCAATGCTATGAATGCTTCTTCGAATATATACAATTGTTGAAGCTTCTTGTAGACTGTCGACTGAATTTTTATATGATGGGTTTAAGCATGGGTAGTTTCTTTGCAAATGGGGTTATACATACTCCCATCATTTCAATGGTTCTATGGATTGTCTTCTATCTTCTTGAATCCAAATCATGTTCTCCACACTCCCAACATTTTAATGGTTCTCTGGGACTGTCCACTATCTTCTTAAATCCAAAATTAATTGGTTTATTCCCTCCCTGATCTTGATGTGTGCTATATGGATAATCATTCCTTTGGAATCCTTTAGTCATGTTATGGTAAGGGGATGGCTTGAAACCTTTCTTCTGTTGATTCAGTTTATCCTACTTCTTATCTTTCCATAACTTAGGAGTTTCATATTTCTATTTATAATGTTCATAACACATTCTAGCTTTCCTAAATACCTCATTCAAAGATTTAGGATTATCAAATTCAATTATGTATTTATAAGACTCTGGTAGACATCTCAAGAACCTTTGAATTTTTACTTTATCTTCTTTGATATAAGGCACAAATATTAGCGGATCTAAAAACTTATTAGCTATATCATCCATAGACATTTTTCCTAGTAATAATTCATAAAATTATTTAGTCTTTCTTTCATAATAACTTTCTGATAGGTATTATGTCTTGAAATCTTCCCATTCCATATTCTTCTCTTTTAGTCCTTTGGATAATTTTAAGTCTTACCACCGGATGTTGGATTTACCTTTCAGGTTGTAAATAACCATTCTTACCTTCATATTACTAGAGTAGTTGTATATCTAGAATTTTTTCTTTATGTCAAGGAACCAAGATTTTTCCTCCTCATCGGTTCTGGACTCACCATCAAATGTTGAAGGTTTGATTTTCTTAAATTCTCCCTCTAAATGGTCAATCTGTTTTCTTTTCCTTACTGTAGAGGTTTTATTTTTTGTTATTTGTGTGTCATTAGAAGGGTTGTTTTCTCTTTTTGTTGCATGACTAGGATATTTTGAGAACTTTTTTACTAACCTCCTCATCCATTTCATTATTCCGTGGAGTCTTCTTTGTTTCTATTCTACGTAACAACATTTCATTATTTTTGTGTTGATGTTACTGAGATTTATTTATTTGTTTTCATTATCAACTTTAAACACATGCAATTCCACGATAAGATTCCTCATTGTTTCCATCACTTGGGTGGTTGAACTTCCTTCATTATGATGTTCTGGGTTTATATGAAGATCTTGATTATTGTTTCTCTCAGTTCTTTCTTCTTCTCCATTATCCACTGACATTTTTATCAAAACAATTTTGATACAGTATGTTTGTACAGTAAAATATTGTTTGTTAAATTTTCATTTAACAAGAACAATTTTCTGGTGTTGCCCTCAGGCCTAAGTGTTGTAACCTACAACTTCGATACCATATGTAATGAACCCAAAATTTAATACTTAAAAAAAAATTCTTGGTAGAGTAAGTTTAAGCTTAATGTTGGGTATCATTGTTCACACTTTTATTTCTAGCCCTCTTCAAATCATTATTGTTTGGTTATCAAGTTCAAATCATTATTGTTTGGTTATCAACCATTAATTGGTGAAACTAATTATAGACCAAGACTACACCCAAGGTAGTAGTTATGAGTTGTAAATTTTTATATGCCTTATTAATATAATGCTTAAATTTGAATAGGTAGGATTAATATACCATACCTATCTCATTATTGACCTGATAGTATAGGTCCTTGTTCCACTTTGACAACATATAAAATAACAACTTGGGTTCCATATAACTTACCAAATAAATTAGTCATGGGGAAAAATATCTCCATAGATTCTCAAAGAGCCACCCTCCTCAGGAATTTAATGTCCATTATATCAATATACGTTTTGAATGGTGGCCTTTTATTATCCTCATATTATTATAATTTATTAAGGAATGTGATTCCTAACTCTACGAGTAGTTATTCGAACAACTTCTTTATGTAACCGAGGTAATATTAGTTGGGTCAGTTTCCCATGACATTGACATGAGGGATCTATGGTTGGTGGTTTAATATGCATTCAACTTCTCTCAAAGCGTCATAGGTACTCGTAATCTGGACCAACCATATGATTCCACCTTCCACCATTCACATAGCAAGCGGTATGATTCCACTCAATGATGAAGTGGAGGTACACCTAGTGATGGGCTCGAGACTATCCTCCTCCTTGAGAACAGAAAACAATGATGCCTTATCCCTCCCTCGTATTAAAATTACTTTGATTTCTTCGTTCTATCCTTGAATTTTGGCGAATTCAACCCCAAGATGGTTTACAAGGAAAGAGAAAACTTTGTTTTGGAACAATGAATTAAATCTCTAGGTAACAAAATTTATTTATCACCTGTGAATAAAATTAGTCGTTTGTTTTCGTTTATAGAACTTATTTTGTGTAGAGAAGGGTATAGATTTCGGAATATGTACATATATAATTTTACTTCATTTTTCTCTGATAATCCTCCCTTAGTCCTTAAAGGTGTCCTTTATTATGAGTTTTTTCCCAAGTCTGTGGATACCATTATTGTCTATTGTCCAAACAAAAATATTTTATCTATGTCTGAAAGAGTTATTTTATTACATTGTACTAGATTTACTTGGTAATACATCCATCTTGTTCACGGAATCCATGTGGAGGAGATGCTATGCTTACTTATTGATGAGGTTATGCCATCTACATGTCTAGTCACAGTGTAGAGAGGATTTTTCGTTACTCATCATCTCTAGTTTATTATTCGGGTTTTAGATCCTCTACACACATTTGTTAACCTCGATGATTAAATATACTTTGAATCCAAGTCCTAAAATTTCTCGTACTTATATTTATTTTTGTATCATAGTTATGGTTTTAAAGTCACTCTTCCATGCCTCCAAAGTTTTCCACAACACTAATGCATAAAATTTATTGTTGACTGTATAAACATGTTTGGAATACATTATTAATGATGGGTTCTTTCTGTATGTGAGAGAAACCTATCAAACAACAAGGTTAACCTTCAACTTTCTTGTGTTGTTCATTTCTATATTGGAATTGGTCAAGGTTTAATTTAATACGGAACTCTTGCTTCGCCTATTTATATACGACAATGGGTAAGCTCATTGAAAAATGGATGTTAAATCCTCTTTTATTTTTATTTAAATTCCTAGTAGCTCTAATATTTATTTTCTTTGTGTTTTTTACAGTTGGAACGTACTCAGGTTCCACAAAAGGTAGATTATTTAGAAACCCATGTTTAAATTTATGTAGCTTATGAACAGTCTTTTTCAAAACATGGGTTTAATTTTTTTGTAGTTTATATGCAATTTGATAAGGTTCCATCCTTTTATTTCATTAAGAATCTTGGAATTTTTGTGTAACAATAATTCTTCGATGTGAGATCTTAATTAAAAATATTTCTTGGAAAACTTACCTATCAGGCTACCAGATCCGTAATTTACATCTTGATAATTTTTGTTTTAATTTGTTATCAGTCACAGAGTTGTATGTATTCACAAATAAATCATATTCACCTCGTGCTCATACCCCATTCTGGGAGGTCACAACTGTATAAAGGTTACCTAGCTATTCTGGAAGTAATTCTCTTTACCGGTGCAGGCATTTCCCATTTACTGCTTCCTAAACTCGTATGTTCTTATATCGGCAAAATTGAAAACATTGCATACAATATTATTCTATTTAGAAGAAAAATATCAAGTCCTTTTTTTTCTTAATTTAATTGTATGCTAAGAACTATTAATATACGATTTTTTTTACTAAATCGTTTTAATCCGGTAATTTTCTTTTCTTTATAATAATATTCCGATGCTGTGTTTTATATGCATATTCACTATCGCTTAATATAATAGGGAATTTACATTACCTCTACTCATAACTATCTAGGTTCTTTAGCTTATTTATATGGACATTCCATGGCTGTAAATATTCAGGAACCACACTAATTTTACATGATAGTTTCCGGATTCTAATAATTCATATAATTATACAAAACGTATTTTGATCCCCTTTCTCATAATTATAGAAAACAAAATGCATAACTCCAAAATAAGTGTAATGAAGGAGATCCGATTCACCTGAAGTAGAATGCATGCATTTGTATAAAATGATTTTGTAGCATACATATAATTCTGTAGTTGCATACAATTTTGTAGCTACGTGTGAATCAATATATATATATATATCATAAACATTAAGTTATATCTAATTCTGTAGTTGCATATTAATAAATAAATACAAAATACAATAATAAAACACATCTACATAGATTAGGTCTTACAACTACAAACAATTTGTTGAGCACTCAACACAACCTAAAAAGCCTTTATCAAACTCTTTACTTTTTGGGTACCACTTGATATTCTACATTGTCTAATTGGACTTCATTTTGAGAAATGTTTTGTCTTTGGTTGTTCTCATGACTCTCATCACCTATTCAGGTTTGTTTGAACTTGTCAAACCCCATAGCTAAAAACACCTTAACACCTGAATAAAGAATCGACAGCCAAACACTTCACCCGACGTGCTCAGATTCGACATCGAAAGAAATTCAAAGAAGAAAAGGGAACCACTCAGAAGACCACGATCATCGAGCACCGATATCCATCAGCATCGACAGAAGGAAGTTGGTTTACGTTGATTTTCTTGCATGATTATATCACCAAGCGACGACCTCCATCAACATTAGTAAAAGACGAGGAGGAAAGGAGTTAACAAAGAACGAAAAGATATCACCGATAGTTGATGCTTGATGCTCTTTATCGAAATCGAGGAAAACCTAGAAGGATTGCAACAAACATTTTGACCACGATAAAAGTTATCCCCGATCGTCGATCCCTGATGAATTTTTAGCATCGGGACTTTTTCAAGAGAGCTGATCCAAAAGAACTTTGATAGGTTTTTCGCCAATCACCGATCCCGAACTTTTTTTCAACATTGACATGATAAGGATTTTTTTAGAATGAATAACTTAAGGAAAATCTCGACTCCGAATAATACAAGCGAATTAAGTCACCTAACTTCAACGCCACATGTCTTTACTGGGTAAGAGGGTTGTACGGTCTAGTACTATCTCAAGTTATCCTTGGCCCCCTAACTATGAGTCACACCTTCGAGTAAGCATTTCCACGTCAGCAATGTATGGTAAAATCAATAGGCTTCTAAATGTTTTGCATGAGGTTATCAACGGAAACATTCATAGCACACCCCCGATCCCCAATCCACCCACTGAGAGAGCGACACGATGGGACGTTTAGCATTATATATGATCCGATTTTGGGCATTTAAGGAGCTAATTAATACCCAATCCCACATTAGTTGCTACCTAGGGCACCAATCAAAACAACCGTTTAAAATCACCAATAGACCACATCACCACCCACCCCTCCGCCATCAACCCACGATGAATTTAAGTTCTAGATATTCAACGACAGATTTATTAAAAATTCACTCATAACCCGAATTGAATGGCTAATGTGAAACGATAAGATATTTCCTGTTTAAAATCTCTTGAGACATTGTAAATGAAATCATTCTGCGAGCAAGAGAATTCCAAAGCATCCGAAGGAGAAAGACGAGAAACTCGAAGGTTGTATCAACTCTGTGATTATCAAAATAACTAGGTTTTAACAAGATTTAGAGGTCTGTATCTGAGTTTGTAAATTTTACATGGATATAATTTATATGTTTTTATCTTATTTTTGTTTTTACATAGTCTCTGAAATTTTATTTTAAGTTGCAGGAACAATGTCGCCAAGAAATCCAACCACTAGATGATCGTCGAGGGAACCTATGTTGAAAGAACCAGAGGTAGGCGAAGGCTCTTCTGCAGGGTTCGCAAAAAAATTGGAATATGCCTCAAGGATGGAACCTGTCATTAAGACAACAATGAAGAAGGTTTTCATCCAGCCTCCATCCTTTGGCAATATAGAAGCAAGCACAGGGTCCAAGATGGTGCTCCCATAGTCGGGGGATCTCTTTAACAAGATTAGACAAGAAGAGTACCCAGAATATGTCCCACGCAGTGATCCAGATGTAAGGGTACTCGACGACCAGGTGTTCCTGAACATCTGACGGTCATATATACATATGGTGGTAAGTAGAACCCCCATTTTCCCCTGCATAGAGGTTCTTAAATGGCTCATCAATGATAAAAATGGTGGGTGTGTCGGAATTTTCCTCCCGGTATAAGCTCAAAAGTATTACAAACTCAGGGAACAAGAGGAGCGGCTAAACACATACTTCGTTGTGAAGTTCTACGAACACCACGACACCATCCAAGTGATGGCCTCATGGTGGAGGGAGGACTATAATTTTACCAAATGGAGCAATGGCTGGTATGGGATAGCTAAATTAAGGGATCCATACATCTATTTGATGGCTCTCATCTACTAATTGTACGGAGAGAAATATTGCTCCAGGTTTTCAGAGGCATGGATTCATTTGGCATACATAGTTGCGATTGTCGGGTGCAACTTCAACTAGGGAGAAATTATCTCCAAGCAACTGAGCATCTATGTGCAACAGGCCCAGGCATCGAAGGAAGGTGAAGCACCAATATTTTACATGGCCTCATACTTGCTCGATGTCATGTGCGCCAGAAATGTCTTTGTCGACATGAATTTGAGTTGGCATGTTGCAAAGCTCTCAGTCCACATCTACTTCAGCGTGCTATGGGAAAACAGGTATAAGAAATCCTACTCCCTCATCTGCTATGAATTCATCACCCAAATTTATTTTATTGTTTTTAAGAAGGAATTCCCAAGGCTATCAGCGACAGCCAAAAAGATGATATCCAAGGTACGCCATTGGTATTTGGATGGGCGCACCACCTACATCAAGGTGTTCAGGGCCACCGGAGCACCACATCTCCTACCAGCTCATGTTCTAGACTATATTTTCATAGGAGAAATATGCTATCAAACCATTTTGCAAGGCTACAATGCCACCCTACTTAAGGAAAATAAATGAGCTTTCATACCCTATGGTTTCCATGTAGGGTTCTACTTGGTAAAGGATATCGCATAAGATAAAAAATAAGGGTCGAGCCAACTCGATTTCAGATTCTGGATGAGCCTATTCTGCAAGCACAATCCAAAGGTCTTGGTCTTGCAACAAGCTTCAGAAGTGTCATCCTGCTGGTCGTACGCTCACGACAAGTTCAAAGACAAAGTATTCACAGAAACTTCCCAGGACTGGGACGAGGTAGTACAAAGGATGGTCATCCCGAAAATGACCAGGTTTAGGTCCATGAACATGGATGAATAGGCGACAATAGAACAGTCGTCTCAATAGGCTCTAAAATCCATGGAAGAAATTAGAGCGGTAGAGGCAACAAAGGTGCAGAACAAGGGATTTTCTATGAAATTGGTGGCACAGGAAAGGGTTTTCCTCATCATGGAACAAGCATAGAGAGTAATCAATCAGCTATGGAATGACCCAATCCTCGTAGAAATGTCAAGGGTCCTTGCCAACAACCCAGTTGAAAGTCGGGTAGGTCCAAGTGGCCCAGAGCTAATACAAATTGAAGAAATCATCGGGTTACATAACTCTAAAGTTACAACACCACAGGCTAGATCACCAGCAAACGTTTCATCTCAACCAGAGATAGAAATAATATTAGGGAGAGAAATTGCACCAAACCCCCTCTACAACTTAATAATGATATATGATGATGAGGAGAGTTTGGAGGTTTCCTTGGTGACTCCGGTGCAGATCATAAAAGAAAAAGAACCCGAAAAGCCATCTTCCCTAGCTCCCGATGCTCAAATTCAAGGCCTTCCATATAATGTCCAAGAGGTAAAAAGTGTCTTAGACACTAAACTACTTGATGTACATATGACCCAAGTGGATATCCTAAAGGACGAGCTAGGGTCGGGCAAACAAGAAGAAGAGGTTCCACGATAGGAAATCGACATCTCAACAGTTGATTATCAAGTAAGTACAGATCCTGCCCCCGATGATTTAATTTCAGTTGGTAATTTACCTCTCGATGAGAAACAACTAGAGGTTGAACCTTCAAAACACATGGAAGAGGTTCAAGAACCCAGTCTTGAACATATATACATCGTCAGGAGCATGGGAAACATGCTTACTTGGGGAGATCAACAAATCCTTGAACCCGTGGATGAGGTTTCTGATATACAAGCCATCTCCTATGACTAGAAGGGGAAATCCATCGTGAAGAGAACCACCAAGAAGATAAGGCTTACTCTGGATCCCTCCATCCTCATACCATGGAGGAAAAAATGATTAGCATGGAGCATGCCAAGACATTCAAGCTTATCAGTGCATGGATGGCAATCACAAATGCCACCCTAGATAGAGAGAAAATGGATGAAAGGGAGATGGCTCCTGTGGTGAAGGAGTTAGAAAATCTATGCCATTTGATGAAATATTATCAGGACTCCACACAGGCCACGATGTTCCTAAGAAGCGAATTCCAGGATGCCTACAATAAATTTACAAATGAGTGGCACTTTTTCACTGTAGGAATAGCCATTTTCCAAGAATACACGCTCATGGTCTTGGTGACGTGAAAATATATGCAAATATGGTATGATAAATCACACCAAGAAGTGGAAAGGATCGATTACATTAGCATTGTTCAGCAAGGCCGAGACCCCGAAGAGAATGACATTTGGGTACTAAGGGATAGCAACATCAATCGCATAAAGAAGTAGGCTAAATACTGGGTGAAAATGGCCCAAGAACCTCATTAGGAAATCTAAGAGAAATGGGTCAAGTGAGAAAAGAGTTGGACCAAGATCAACCAGTCGATGAGAGACATCGGCCTTCCAGAATTCGCCACACTTGATGACTTTCTTGACTTGCATGACATAGTCAAATTACAATCTGAACAAGACTCATCGTGGGTTGCGAAGATAGTAAAGGTGGCGAACATGGCGCCAGATCAAGAGCAGTAGTTCACGGAACACTCGATCAAGGCTCAGAATGTGGTGCAACAGTTAAGTGCTAGAATAGTCAAGTATCGGGCACTGACAGTAGAGATAAAGGAGAACCTTTTGGTCCCAATGGATCAACACAAATTCTCGTATGCCAACACATGTGAGGATCTCTTCGTCAAATGGTCAGAGTATGAGAAGATTCATCCACTCAAGTGAAAAATTTGATGACTCTCAAAAGACTGAGCGAGGAAAGCGCCATGTGGCGATGTTTTGTTTTACTTAGATTGCACTTTTGATAGTTATTTTTAGTTAATAATATGTTATAAATAGGAGGATCGACCAGTTAGCAAAGGTCGACGGTTTTTGAAAAGACCCTCATTTTTGGATTGTAAATAACTATTTCGGAGATAACTTAATTGAGAAGTCATGCAAATTGTTTAGGGGATTCGATTTGGGAGGAGGTTGTGCTTAAATTGGGGAGCGGAACTCAGCCCCTCATACCAATCTCACGTAGAGACAACCAAGAAGGAATTTGGCCCAGGTATGAGAAGATTGAGCGCAGCAGTAGGTCGCAAGGAGAAGAGAAGAAGTCACCAAATATGGCATCTATATTAGGAAGCAAACCAAGCACAGAAGAAAGGCTGAAAGCAATGGACATTGATCTGGATAATTTAAAGAAAATGTTGAACTACTAGTTGGACTTTATTCAAAATCTGGACATAGATGCAGGAAGAAGATTGGATATACTGGAAGGGGATATTACCACCACAAAATTCGAGATCATTGAGGAGCTCGACAAACTTTGTAAAGAGCTCAAGAACCCCAAGAAATAATTTGAGGCCAGAATCGCCCAACTAGAGGAAAAAATGGCTCAGCTAAACAGTGAATGGAAGCGAGATCCAGAGAAGTAAATCAGTTTTCAAGTCACGAAAGGGAGTTCTGCAATTTCTCAGCAAGAATGGCATTTTGTATAAAAGCCTCTGCTGTAAATAAATTTGTAAAACATCCCACCCCTGGAAGGTTAGTATAGCCTCCGGGATTGTACTCAACTAGTAGAGTGTGGCTTACCATAGTTGTAATAGAACCAGTGTCTTTGCCACTATCTCTCATAATTAAATTCCATTAATCATTCTTGTCAAAAAAAAAAGAAGAAGAATTATTTATGATTTTATCTCATGAATGGATGTTGTAATGAGTAAGAGCCTTTGAATTTGTTGATAAGTTATCTATTTCAATATTTTTATAAGTTATTGTCTCTAATGATGAAGAGTAAATCATTGTGTTAATATGTGATTGATGATTAGAGTTAAGGAAACTATTTTTCTTGCCATCGTTTATTGCATGTACATTTTCTTCTGATGATCATATCTCATTCAATAATTGGAACACCAACAGGTTAATGTATTATTACTAGGCTTGTTGTAGGTGTAAAAGTCATTGTTTGCATGCTTGAGTAGGAGGGTTATCCCGAGCTCAACCTTCTTCAGTAGTCAATTCCTTCCCCCTTTGTTCCACCACTAAACGTTGCAGAGTCTAATTGGGCCTCGGTGGCGGGTTTGGTTCCTACTATTGAGTTGAATGGGTTTAGGATACCTCAAAAAAATGGTGCTAGAAGGAGGGAATGAAGAATGA
Source organism: Picea sitchensis (assembly GCA_010110895.2). Lineage (NCBI taxonomy): Eukaryota > Viridiplantae > Streptophyta > Pinopsida > Pinales > Pinaceae > Picea > Picea sitchensis. The sequence goes on from SNQJ01S0007061.1 coordinate 131,539, forward strand.
ATGGCTGACAATATTTTTTAAATATTTTTCACATAGCCTGTAGATTCAAAACAACCCACATGCATGGCTAGTCATTCTCAAGACATCCCACACACACTGAGTACTCCTGAAATGAGTAAATCAACCTAGAAAGAGGAAGAATATATATTCCATGAGAAGGAAACCAAGTCCAGAGGCCCTATAAACCCTTTTTTTTTTTAAATCCATTGTTCAAAGCGATTGAACCCCCCCCCATCCAACTTAAACTTCGATCTGGGAAATGTAGCATATAACTCTTTCTGTAGTTATTACCAAGAAAAACACTCTGAAAGAGATTGTCCACAATGGGTGCATGCCATGAATTTGATGGCCAATCGGTTTCTAGATGAGGTTTCCCTAACCGAACAATCAAGCGGCTCAGTTATGAATATTGTTGATCAGGAAGAAGTTGATCAACCAGAAGAAACAACCATATTGATATGGGACCCTGACCTACCAATTCATTCCAATGACTTATTTGAGGTTCAAGATTCACCCGCAAAAGTATTGGCTGTGAAAACATGAAGTAGGGGTTAACCTATCTCAAACAACCTTACTACGACCCAAACATCGAGAGGAAAACTAGCTCTCGATCACCCAAAATCACCTTTTTTCCCCCGAATAAATCCTATAAACATCCATAGACGAGAATCACCCAAGATAGATTACAACATAGTAGAAGATTTGAAAGAGTTGAAGGAAAATATATTGGTCATGGACATGTGTAGAATCACTCAGCAAAAGTACTTTCTTTTACAAGCATTGAAATCAATAGAAAATACTTCAACAGGCACTGACCAAGGAGAAAATCCAACTCCCACAATTATAATAAATAAGACAACTGTGAATGCCTGCTCTGAAGATAATAAGGGAAAACCTTTTGTCCCACCGTTCCTTTTAAGATTTGAAGTATTAAAAAAAAACCTCCATAACTGTTTGGTTGACTTAGGAGAATCCTCGAATGTTATGCCATTGTCTATATGCAATAAATTAAACGCAGTCCCTCTCAAAAGTGATAAACATGTGATACAACTAGACAGAACCAGGGTGAAGGTTATGGGGGAACTCAAATATGTAATGATCAGGATGGCTACTCACCCGAAATTTGTTCAAGTAATTGACATCCTTGTAGTATATATCCTAGAAGCTTATGGATTTCTATTGAGTCGAGATTGGTCTGAGAATTTAAATGGACACTTTAGTATAAACTGGGCTCACCTATGACTTCCATTAAAGGGACACACGAATATGATCAAAATCGATAGGGAAAGATATCTAAAACATATTGTCACCAACCTAGAAACCCCTAACAACCCCTCATCGATAGATTTCCCCGTGCTAGGAAATTATTCATGTGACTCCAAGTTCGGGAATTTCTGCCCCCTTTCATCTGATGTCCCTCTTACTCAAAACTCTAAAATAATTTTTCAAGAAAATTTTCCAACGACGGTGGAGGAAACCCTCTTCTGTCAGGAACAGGCATTAGAAACCACATAATAGATAGGAGAAAAGGAGGAAAGTTATAAGAAAGGAGAAGATGATAGATTTTTCCCACATGTTTCAGGGGCAGGGTGCATCCTCATTGATTCGAAAGGTAAATGAAATTTCTTGTCCTGTAGACTAGAATTTGAATGCACAAACAAAACCGTCGAGTATGAATCTCTAGTACAAGGGATAAATAAACCCATGGACTTAAACATTAAAGAATTGAAGGTTTTCATAGATTTTGAAATCATTGTTAGACAAATAAGGAACACTATACATTGCAACTCTCCCCACCTAAGAAATTACCAACAAGAAGTGCACAGACTAATAGAACGTTTTGAATCCTTCAACATTACAGCAATCCCCAGAACAAAGACGGCTCTCGCTGACTCTCTAGCCACTGTTTCCTCAAGGTTATCCCCTCTAGAAGACTACGAAGCCTTTTGATTCACTATGGAGCTACTCTACAAACCATCGGTGCCCAAAAATATTTTTAATTGGAAGGTCTTTGAAAGGAGATGAACATATCACAAAAATTTTGACCAATCAAGATAATTTTAAAGACTTAGCCATTGACGATGAAGTATTTCAGGAGAAATTAGCATAAACCGATCCTCATATAGATCAATCAACCGACAAACCAAGGTCTCACATGATATCAAAAGGGGTATCTAATTTAGAAAACCTTTTTTACTTAAGAGAAATATTCAAAGGGTCAACTAACACAAAGACGGGGAGTTTATGTCCCATGCATGAAAATATAAGTCTAGGAACCCCAGAAAACCCCAAGAATCTAAATCTTGGCAAGACAGTATCTAAAGAGGAAAGGAAGGCCTATCTAAAACTTTTCAGGCAATATCAATATTTCTTTTCATGGTCCTACCGAGATATGAAAACTTATGACACTCGTATCATTCAACACACTATCCTGTTAAATCCTGGAGTGAAACCTTTCCAACAGAATCTCCAAAAGTACCACCCATCCCTAGAGCCTCGCATGTGTCAGGAGTTAAAGAAACTACTAGATTCTAAGATTATCTTCCAGGTTATACACTTTGTATGGGTAGCAAATTTGGTTCATGTGAGGAAATATTTTCAGGAGATCCGCCTATCTGTATATTTCAGAAACCTCAACAGAGCTTCGGAAAAGGACAATTACCCAATTCCACCAATGGAGAAACTCATGTAGACCATGTCTAGCTCTAAGATTTTATCTTTGCTGGAAGGTTTTTCAGGCTACAGCCAAGTTCCAGTTTCAGAGGAATATTGTTTTAATTTTATCTTTGCTGGAAGGTTTTTCGTGCTACCAAGTTCCAAGCCAGAGGAATAATATTGTTTTAAAATATACCTTTTGAACCAAGTGGGGGAACCTTCGCTTATAAGCGCATGCCCTATGGGTTGATCAATTTTAGGGAAACCTTTTAGAGGGCCATAGGCATATAATATCGATGACTATTCGACAAGTGTGTAGTAGTCTATTTGGATGATGCGACACATGCATTCAAAGAACATAGAAGATCACATCCAACACTTAACCCAGATTTTTCAAAGGTGTAGGAAATACTGTGATATCCTTAAACCCTAAGAAAACTATTTTTTGTGTCGAGGAAGGTAAATTGTTAGGGCATATTGTATCTCAAGAAGAAATTCACATAGACCCATAATGGATTAGGGCTATATCTCAACTTCCATTACCCCACAACAAAGTTCTTATGCAATCTTTCTTTGCGAAAATCAATTTTGTAAGAAAAATTCACCTCGATTTCACTGAACTATCAAACCCTTACAAAATGATCCGCAAAGATTTTGAATTTAAGTGGGATGATAGAAATCCAAAAATGCCTTCAACAAGTATACATATACTACAATATCTCAAGCACCAATGTTGTGAAGCCTTGACTTTAGCAAAGATTTCTTCCTCTGAAGACTTTTCTCTCTCTCACCGAAGGTTTTTCAGGCTACAACCAAGTTCCAGTTTCAAAGGAATATTGTTTTAAGACTACCTTTTGAACCAAGTGGGAAACCTTCACTTTGCTTTATGTTTATGTTCTATGGGTTGATCAACGTTGGGGAAACCTTTCAGAGGGCCATAGGCATATAATATCGAGGACTATTCGACAAGTAGTAGTCTATTTGGATGACGTGACCATGTATTCAAAGAACATAGAAGATCACATCCAACACTTAACCCAGATTTTTGAAAGGTGTAGGAAATACGGTATATCCTTAAACCCTAAGAAAACTATTTTTGGTGTCGGAGAAGGTAAATTGTTAGGGCATATTGTATCTCAAGAAGAAACTCACATAGACCCAGAATGGATTAGGGCTATAGCTCAACTTCCATTACCCCACAACAAAAGGTATATGCAATCTTTCTTCAGGAAAATCAATTTTGTAAGAAAATTCACCCCCAATTTCGTTGAAACTATCAAACCCTTACAAAAAATGATCCGCAAAGATTTTGAATTTAAGTGGGATGATGAACGAAAAAATGCCTTCAAAAATATTAAGGCCACAATATCTCAAGACCCAGTATTGCGAAGCCTCGACTTTGGCAAAGATTTCTTCCTCTACACTTTTTCTTCCGTCCAATCGTTAGTCACAATATTGACTCAAAAGGATTATGACAACAATGAGGCCCCTCCTTTATGAGCACTAATATCCAAGGGATCGAACTGAATTACCCTTCTATAGATAAACATGCTTATGTGGTGTACAAGGTAGTGAAACACTTCATATCTTACATCCTTAAGAACCATACCAAAGTCATCATGCCTCACCCTGTAGTCTGACCCCTATTCACTCAACAAGAGATGGGGGAAAGAAGAGGAAATTGAATGGAAGTAGTCCAAGAATTTGATCTACATATAAAACCTACTAAAATGGTTAAGGGACAAGGATTATAAAAACTGATAGTTGAAGCCCAGGACCAAGTAAATGAAGACCTTGGATGGGCGAATGAACTAGAATTATGGTGTGGTGAGGCTTCATATCTATCCCCAAGGAAATAGTCTTGGTATGAGGAACTGACTTATCTCCTGCATCATGGGACTTGCCCAGAAAAACTAAATCCTAGGGAAAGGAGATCCCTTGGGTTAAAATGAACACAATATCGCCTCATCAATTCGGTCCTCTTCCGTGTTAATTATGATGGGGTACTTTTAATATGTCTTAAACATGAAGATGCAAACAAATTTCTGAAGGAGCTCCATGATGGTCTTGCAGGTGGACATTTTGCAGGAAACAACACTTCTCACAAAATACTAAGAGTTCGTTATTATTGGCCTACGCTGTTCAGGGATGCTCACACATACGCTAGAAACTGTAAAAATTGTCAAATAAGCACAGGGAGGGAAAAGAGAGCAGTTGTCCCACTCCAACCTGTGGTCATTATCAGGCCATTCGAGCAATGGGGGTTAGATATCATAGGATAAATTACATCGAATTCCTCAAAACAACATAGATACATACTAAATTCCATAGACTATTTCATGAAATGGGCAGAGTTTATCCCTCTAAATCATGTGAACGAAAAGGTGGTGATCCAATTCATAGAGCAATAGTTGATTACCAGGTTTGGTACTCCTTCCATCCTTGTATTTGATAATTAATCTTACTTTTCTTCTACCTTATTAACAGATTTTTCTATAGACAAAGGAATCATATTCATATACTCTGCAAACTATTATCCATAGGGGAACGGAGTGGAAAAATCAACCAATAAGAACCTAGTGAGGATATTAAAGAAAAAAGTTGTAGACAGCCAGAGGAATTGGCACAATTCACTCCATAATGCCTTATGGGCTAGCAGAGTAACACCCAAGGAAGCCATAGGAAATTCCCCATACTTTATGGTATACTGATAGGAACCCATTCTCTCAAATGTTCTATATATTCCATCTCTCTAGCTTGCTCATGATTCTAGAGGACAAGCCTCATCAATTATACAACAAATAATTTATACCCTCTTCATGTTGGAAGAAGAAAGGGAGAAAGAAAAATCAAAATTCATAGCTCATCAGCAGATAGTTAAAATGTGGTATGATAAACATAAGGCCAAATAGAAGGATTTTGAAGTAGGAGACTTAGTCCTAAAATGGGACAGAGAAAATGAGCCAAAGGGAAAAGATTCTAAGTTTCAGAATCTATGGCTTAGATCTTTTCAAGTAGACAAGAAAATTTGGGTAGGCACATATCAGTTGCAGAATATGAGGGGGGGACCTGACGCCCTCCCGGTGAATGGAAAATCCCTAAAACAATATTTCCATTAAAAAAAAATGTGTATTTCCACAATGTTTTGTTTTAGGTAGGTCGATTGAGGAATGCATTTTTGTTTTTGTTTCTTTCTATAGTAATTCTGCACTTTTGAATATTTTGTTTAGAAAGACATTGGTTGACCTCAATTCATGCGATATGACCAACTATGTTCTTGAATCATCACTCACATACAACACAAGAAGCGTTGGGAGACCTGCAGTTGTTTTAAAGAAGTTCTCTATCTAACCTGCACAGATGAACAACCTTGGAAAAGTGATTAAGTGGCTGCCTGGTGGTCTAGTAAAACCTTAAGGGAAATATGCTAAGTTGGAAAGGACTACATGCACCTCAAGACAAAGCTAGCAAAAATTTCACCTTGAACATCTCATTTTTGCAAATAACAGACGTCCTCCTCTCCCACTCACTCAAGGCATTTTGCCAAAATAAAATCAACTATATAAAATGAGTGCACAGTAGGAGAGGGTATGCATATAACTCTGTCAGGGATATGGATGCTCACTGGCAGCGGAGCAAGGTCTATGACATCGGGGTGACTCTGTCGGGGCTATGGACACTCGCTGGTAGCAGAGAAACACCATAGCAAGTGAACGATGATAACTAAAAGGCATGGTGCCACTAAATTCTTTAATTGACTCTTGTCAAAGGGGGAGTGAGTCAGGGTTACAAGAAACGAAGGTGGAATAAAGGTTGAAAACCCCACAGGCATGCCCAAATACACCAACCAGGAAATCTCAAATGCAAGGTAAAAGGGGCTTTGATAAAAATCAGTTAAGTTCTTAACCAGATTCTGCATTAGCCAAGCCTAAGGCAGGAACAGAAACTATGCTTTCACCCAGTAATTATCCATTTGTTGAGCACTCAACACACCCTAAAAATCCTTTATCAAACTCTTTAGTTATTGGGTACCACTTGATCTTCTGCACTTTCTGATTCAACTTCATTTTGAGAAATGGTTTGTCTCTGCTTGTTCTCATGACTCTGATCACCTATTCAGGTTTGTTTGAACTTATGAAACCCCATAAATAAAAATACCTTAACACTTGAATAAAGAATCGACAGCCAAACACTTCACCCGACGCACTCAAATTCAACATCAGAAGGAATTCAAAGAATACAAGGGAACCACTCAGAAGGCCATGGTTGYTGAGCATTGATATCCATCAGCATCAGTAGRTGGAAGTTGGTTTTCATTAGGTTTCTCGCATGAATATATCATCAAGAACCTATCTCCATCGGCATCRGTAAAATATGGGGAGGACAAGCGTTAATGAAGAGTGAAAATATATCGCCAATAGCCAATTCCCAACACACTTTATCATAATCGGGGAAAACCTAGAAGGATCACACCAAACATTTTGACCATGATAAAATTTATCCCCAATTRTTGATCCTCGATGTGTTCTCTGCATCAGGAATTTTTCAAGGGAGCTGATCTGAAAGAAATTTGATAGGTTTTTCGTCGATCACCTATCCCAGACACTTTTTCAACATCGGCATGCTAAGGTTTGTTTTAGAGTGAATAACTTAAGGAAAATCCTAAATCTGATTAATACAAGTGAATTAAGTCACCAGCCTTCAATGCCACATGTCTTTACCAGGTAAGAGGGTTGTGTGGTMTAGTGTTATCCCAAGTTATCCTTGGCCCCCTAAGTTCGAGTCACACCTCTGAGTAACCATTCTYGCGTCAGCAATGTATGGTAAAATCAATCGGAGTCAAAAYGGTTTGCAGGAGGTTATCAATGGAAATGTTCATTGCACACCCCTGATCAACCCACTAAGAGAGTGACATGATGGGACATTTTAGCATTAGATACAATCGAATTTTGGGCATTTAAAGAGATAATTAATACCCAATCCCACATTAGTTTCTACCTCGGCCGCCAATCAAAAAGGCCATTTAAAATCACCAATAGACCACATCATCACCTAGGCCTCTGCCATCAACCCACGATGAATTTAAGTTCTAGAGATTCGGCGGAAGATTTATTAAAAATTCACTCATAACCCGAATTGAATCGTTGATGCGACACGATAAGATCTTTCATGTTTAAAATCTCTTGAGTCATTGTAAATGAAATCATTTTGCGAGTAAGATAATTCTGGAGCATCCGAAGGAGCAAGATGAGAAACTTGAAGGATGTATCAACTCCATGATTATCAAAATATCCAGGTTTTAACAAGCTTTAGAGGTGTGTATCCGAGTCTGTAAATTTTACGTGGCTATAATTTATATGTTATTATCCAGTTTTTCTTTTTACACAGTCTCTGAAATTTTATTTTAAGTTGCAGGAACAATGCCGCCAAGAAATCCAACCACTACACGATTGTCGAGGGAACCAAAGCTGAAAGAACCAAAGGTAGGAAAAGGCTCTTCGCCAAGGATCATAAAACAATTGGAATATGCCCCAAGGTCGGAACCTGTCTTTAAGACAACAATGAAGAAGGTTTTCATCTAGCCTCTAGCCTTTGGCAATACAGAGGAAAGCACAAGGTCCAATATGGAACTCCCACTGTAGGGGGATCTCTTTAACATGATTAGCCGAGAAGAGTACCCAGAATATTTCCCACACAGTGATCCAGACGTAAGGGTTCACGACGTCCAGGTGTTCCCGAATATCCGAAAGTCATATCTACATATGTTGGCAAGAAGAACCCCCATTTTTCCTTGCATAGAGGTTCTTAAATGGATCATCAACCACACAGACCACAATGGAGGGTGTGTCAGATTTTTCGTCCAGGTAGAAGTTCAGAATTATTACAAACTCAGGAACCTAGAGAAGCAGCTAAACACAGACTTCACCCTGAAGTTCTAGGAACACCACGACACCAGCCGAGTGATGGCCTCATGGTGGAGGGAGGACAACATGTTTACCAACCGGATCACTGGCTGGTATGTGACAACTATCTTAAGGGAGCCATACACCTATTTGATGGCTCTTATCTGTCGATTGTACGGAGAGAAAGATTGCTCCAGGTTTTCATAGGCATGTACTCCTTTGGCTTACAAAGTTGTGATCGTCAGGTGCAGCTTCAACTGGGGATAAATAATCTCCAAGCAACTGAGCATCTATGTGCATCAAGCTCAGGTGTCGAAGGAAGGGGAAGCACCAACATTTTACATGGATTCATACTTGCTCGATGTCATGTGCGCCAGAAACGTATTTGTCAACATGAATATGAGCTGGCATATTGCAGAGCTTCCAGTCCACATATACTTCAGCGTGCTATGGGAAAACATGTATAAGAAATTCTACTCCCTCATATGCGATGAATTCATCACCTGAATTTGTTTTATTCTTTTTAAAAAGGAATGCCCAAGGCTATCAGAGGTAGCCAAAAAGATGATATCCAAGGTAGGCCATTGGTATTTGGATGAGCATGAAACCTACATCAGGGTGTTTGGGTCCATTGGAGCACCACATCTCCTACCATATCATGTACCAGAACAACGTTTCGTAGGAGAAATGTGCTATCAAACCATCTTGCAAGGCTACAATGCCACCCTGGTCAAGGAAAAGAAATGAGCTTTCATACCCTATGGTTTCCATGTAGGGTTCTACTTGGTAAAGGATACCGCTCAAGATAAACAAGAAGGGTTGAGCCAAATCGAGTTTAGATTCCCAATGGGCTGATTATGAAAGAACAATCCAAAGGGCCTAGTCTTGAAACATGCTTCACAAGTGTCGTCCTGTTGGTCGTACACTCACAACAAGTTCGAAGATGAAGTCTTCATCGAAAATTCTGAGGACTGGGACAAGAATGTACAAAGGATGGTCGACCCAAAAATGACCAGGTTTAGGGCCATGAGCATGGATGAATAGGTGACTACAACAGAACAGTTGATCCAAGAGGATCTCATATCCAGGGAAGAAATCAGAGCGACAGAGGCAACAGAGGTGCAGAACAAGTGATTGTATATGACACCGGAGGTGCAGGAAAGGGGATTTCTCATGATGGGACAAGCATAGAGTGTAATCGATTGACTGCGGAATGACCCAGTCCTTGTAGAAATGTCAAGGGTCCCTACCGACATACCAATTGAAAGTCGGGTAGGTCCAAGTGGCCCAGAGGTAATGCAAATTGAATAAATCATCGAGTTACATAAGCTTGAAGTTACAACACCATAGGCTGGATCACCAGGGGACATTTCAGCTCAACTAGAGATAGCAAGAACATCAGGGAGAGTAAGTGCACCAAACCCCCTCCACAAATTAATAATGATATATGATGAGGAGGAGATTTCATAGGTTTCCTTGGCGACTCTGGTGCAGATCATAGAGGAAAAAGAACCTGAGAAGGCATCTTCCCCAACTCCCAATGCTCAAATTCAAGGCCTTCCACAGAATGACCAGGAGGTCGAAAGTGTCTTAGACACTGATCTACTCGATGTATTGAGGACCCAAGTGGATATCCCAAAGGATGAGCTAGGGTCGGGAAAACAAGAAGAACAAGTTCCATAGTAGGAAATCGACATATCAACAGTTGATTCTCAAGTAAGCATTGATCCTGCCCCTGATGCTTCAATTTCAACCGGTACTTTACATCTCGATGAGTAACAACCAGAGGCCGAACCTTCAGAACACATGGAATAGGTTCAAGAACCCATTCTTGAATAGATATACATCATCGAGAGAATGGCAAAAATTCTTACCTGGGGAGATCAACAAATCCCTGAACTCATGGATGAGGTTTCTGATGTACAAGCCATATCCTTTGACCAGAATATGAAATCCATCATGAAGAGAACCACCAAGAAGAGAAGGCTTATTCTGGATTTCTCCATCCTCATCACCACGGAGGAAAAATTGATTAGCATGAATCATTCCAAGACATTCAAACTTATCGATGCAGGGATTGCAATTACAGATGCCACAATAGATAGAGATAAAAGGGATAAAAGGTAGTTGGTTGTTGCACTGAAGGAGTTGGAACATCTACGCCAGTTAGCAAAATATTATTAGGACTCCACACAGGCCACGGTGTTCCTGAGAAGTGAATTCCAGGATGCCTACATTAAATTTACAAATGTGATGCAGGGGCATCTCCCACATCAAGCGAGCCAGCACGGAAGCCAAAGGACAACTGGACAAGCGCCAACACAAGTTTTGAAAAACACCTTGAAACTGTTGCGCGAACATTAATGTGGAAATTTAATGAAGTGCACTTGTATATTGTAAGGGACCTTGAGCGGATTTCTCTCGTCCTTAGTAGGTAGAGGTATTTAAGATAGTTAATGTAAAGTAGATAGAATTGAATATGTAGATTAGACGGTTGTAGAGCGTAAGAGGGAAATGGGATATAGACACCCTCATTGTGCATTGTAACATTATTGAGAATTGAAGCAGGAGAAGAGCAAGAGCATGTAGAGAGCTGTGTAAGAACACCCATGTACAGATATTTGAATTAATAGAAGAAAGCTTTGATTCAAATTAATGGTTTGTGTTATTCTCTGTGTATTGATGTTGATATGATCATGAATGTTTGCTTCCAGTTATACATTGTCTTTTATATGCTGTGTATATGATTTCATGTCTGAATTGAAGTTTGAGAGAAGGAAGGAATGAGTTCCAATTGTTTCTCTATTTGAGCCAGAGGATTCCTGCAAGGAGTGCAGTCGAATTGTCTGCAAGGAGTGCATTGACAGAGGGTTCAAATAGAGATAACTTTTATTTTCATTCATCCAGAAGGTGCAATTGGGCATAGGAGCCATGCAAGGAGTGCGCAGGCTGGGTAAAAGTCTCAGGGTTGCGAACCTGAGTGAATTATTGAAGGATTTATGTTGCAGGTGTGCGCAGGGTCGAGGGAATTCAACACTAAAACGTGGTTGAAGGTTCACCGCAAGGAGTGCGTGCAAGAGTTTCCTGAAGGACTTGAAATTCATGGGAAAGTTTAGGAGGGATAGGCCTTCGAATTCATGGTAGGACAGCACAGACAAGTTGTGTCTTGAAGGTTAGAAAGAAGCGTCACAAGTTGCGCACAGGAGGACGAGTTCTGTGGAAGAACACTTCGTCATTTCGTGGATTTCATCAGGAGGAACGGACGATCAGAATTATCCGAGGAGAATTCATGACATCCCGTGAGTCGTCAGATCTCACAGAGGTGCAAGGAAGATACAGCGGAGTATTTCTAAAAGGTTCAAATCTCAGGAGGGGTGGAGCCATTGATCAGGGCCACGAGGACTGTTGGATCTACTCATATATCATGTATATGGGTTTCGTAGATTAAAACTCGGAAATATTGCAACAGGAATCGCGATATCCCGACGGTTCCAAGTACAGTGTGGGGCCATAGGATTTGGTGATGTGGACAGGTGGTACGCTCCATCGGGGTTTCGCAGTGAGAATTCTTGAACATTGGACATCAGGATTCGTGATCCCGCGAAGTCCGAAATCCCGAAGAGGTGACAGGACCGTTGAAAAGTCAAAGCGGCGAGCTCATCAGAGTTTCAGCATATCGAGACTCTAGAGTCGGAGAATCGAGTTGCTCGACACCGCGAGTGTCGAGATCCTGATAGAGAAAATACCGACAAAGTAAAGGAGAGGGTTAGCGTTGACTTGTATCGACGTTCGGGGATTCAAGAGTCCGACGTTCAAACACTGACCTCGCGAAGTCACGAAGTCCGATTCCCCGATAAGTAAAGAGAGGGGATCGCTCGAGAATTCTGTGGGTGCATATTTCCCGATAGGGAAATAGTAGAACAGTTGAGTTCTTCGGTCCGTGTAAAGAGAAGATCATGTGAGCGGGCGTGCTTGAGGGTGCGTGCTATGATCAGTTTGGTATCAGAGCCCAGATAGGTTCTTTGCTTTCTGTAGCAGAGAAGAGGAGAATTCACCATGCCACCGAGAAGAGATAGACAGTCACCTGATCCAGAGGATAGGGAGATGCCGCGAAGAAGAGGTCGACAGGTGGAAAATCCAGCCATAGAGAGACAAATGTGTGATCTTCGAGCTAGACTCGAAGACATGGAGACAGCGCAAAGATGCATAGCCAATGCAGGGGATCTGAGTGATTCCGAGAGTGAAGTTGAGACTGAACGTGAAGAGGAAGTTGCAGCCAAAGATGCATCAAACGAGCGTTTGATCAAAGCTATTGCAAGGATGGGTGCAAGAGAAAAGATGGATATTCCAGTTTACGAGGGAAAATTGGATGCAGAGGAGATTTTAGACTGAATTAGAGATATGGATACATACTTCGACTATGAATATGTCAAAGAGGATAAGAAAGTCAAGCATGCTATCACATGCTTGAAGGGACATGCAGCGTTGTGGTGGGATGAGCTACAAGCTAATAGACACTGCATAGGAAAGCAGAAGATCAAGAGCTGGGATAGGATGATCGCAAAGATGAAGGTGAAATTCATCCCCAGAGATTATCAAATTACTCTGTTCAGGAGGGTGCAGAACTTGAGACAGAAGCTGATGACAGTGAAAGAATACACTGAGGAATTTTATAGACTGAACATCAAGGCAGGTCATCGGGAGAGTGATGATGAAAAAGTTGCCAGATATATGAATGGCCTGAGATATGATATTCAGGATGAGATGAGAATGGTAACCATTCGAACGGTAGAAGATGCTTATCAGATGGCTCTGAAAGTAGAGGAGAAGCTGAGCCGAAAGGAGAGTTAGAGGGGTCGAGGCAGAAGTCAGCCCAAAGGTAAATCAGTTGCCCAGAAAAGAACCCAGAAGCCCAGGGACGACTGGAAGAAACCTCAGACTCGCATAGAGAGAGGTGGAAGTTCATAGCGTGGGCAATATGCTGAACAGAGAGGACAACATACTGAGCAGAGAGGAGATTATGCTGACAACAATACTTTTCCTCGTACTAGAGGTAGAGGAAGAGGAAGAGGTGGAGTAATCACATGCTTC
>SNQJ01S0007061.1:150295-167016 GCA_010110895.2 Picea sitchensis
GACATATTTTCACTGCAAGAATAGCCAGTTTCCAAGAAGACACCCTCATGGCATTGGCAACGTGAAAATATATGGAAGTATGGTATGAGAAATCACACCAAGCAGTGGAAAGGATTGATTACATCAGTGTTGTTCAACAATTCTGAGACACTGAAGAGCATGACATTTGGGTACTAATGGATAGAAGCATCGATCGCATAAATAATTCGGTCGAATACTGGGTGAAAATGGCCCAAGAATCTCATCAAGAAATCCAAGAGAAATGGGTCGAGTGTGAAAATAGCTAGACCAAGATCAATCGGTCAATGAGAGACATCGACCTGCCATAATTCGACACACCCAATGACTTTGTTGACTTGCATGACATAATAAAATTACATGATGAACAAGACTCATCATGGGCTGCGGAGATAGAAAAGGTGGTGAACATGGCGCCAAGTCAAGAGTAGCATTTCATGGAACACCCGATCAAGGCTCAAACCATGTTGCAGTAGTTAAGTGATAGAATAGTCAAGTATTGGACACGAGAAGTAGAGATAAAGGAGATCCTTTCAGCCCCAATGGATCAACACAGATTCCTGTATGCCAACACATGTGAGGATATCTTCATCAAATGGTCAGAGTACGAGAAGATTCATCCACCTAACTGAAACATTTGATTACTCTCATAAGACTGAGCAAGGAAAGTGACATGTGGCGAGGTTTTGTTTTACTTAGCTTGCACTTTTGATAGTTATTTTTAGTTAATAAAATGTTATAAATAGGAGGATTGACATGTTAGCAAAGGCCAATGGTTTTTGCAAAAACTCTCATTTTTGGATTGTAAGTAACTATTTCGGAGCTACCTTAATTGAGAAGTCATGTTTACGACCAGAGACAAAGTTTTATGTTTTTCATCAAAAGCGTTTGTGATTGGATCTGAAGAAGAATTATTTATGATTTTATTTCATGAATGGATGTTGTAATGAGTAAGAGCCTCTGGATCTGTTGATAAGTTATCTAATTCAATATTTCTATAAGTTCTTGTCTCTAATGATGAAGAGTAAATCATTGTGTTAATATGTGGTTAATGATTAGAGTTAAGGAAACTATTTTTCTTACCATCATTTATTGCATGTATGTTTTCTTCCAATAATCATATCTCAGTCAATAATTGGAACACCAACAGGTTAATGTATTAGTATTAGGCTTGTTGTAGGTGTAAGAGTCATTGTCTACATGCTTGACTAGAAGGGTTATCCCGAGCTCATCCTTCTTCAGTAGTTAAGTCCTTCCCCCTTTGTTACCCAGCTAGTTTATACCATCATTTATCTTGTATCGGTCCCACCTATAAAATAAAATACAAAAAGAGAACATTTGAACTGAAGGAGGAGCTTTCACAAGAAGACATCATGTCAATCACTACGTAAATCCCATAGATTAATTAGTTGGATTGCAAGATCTGGAGAACCGTTCCACCACTAAACATTGCAGATTCTAATTGGGACTTAGTGGTAGGTTTGGTTCCTACTGTTGATTTTAAGGGGTTTAGGACCCATCAACAGAAATGGTGCTAGAAGGAGGGCCTGAAGAATGAATGGCTAACAATATTTTTTACAGAATTTTTCACACAGATTGTAGATTCAAAACAACGCATATGCATGGCTAGTCATTCTCAAGGAAGACCACAGACACTGAGTACTCTTGAAATGAGTAAATCACCCTAGAAAGAGGAATAACCTCTATTCCCTGAGATACCTTACGCTCTTCCTCACGAGGATTTGAGCCAATTCAAAAGAATCACAAGATCTTACGCCCGACAAATCGGAGCGTTGCCCTTAGCTTTGTTACTTCCTCGTAGAAAAAAAGTAGACCAGTGATCGATACCTCGGACCAAGTTTTTGTGCACACAACAGAATGCCTTATAGATTTTTCCCTCACCAAAATCGAACATCCTCTTATTCTAATCCCTGAAACTGCTCCGAGCCTGATGATTTTTCCGACGAGGAAGGGTTTAGCTCAGAATGCTCTATTTCAGGATCAGACGACATGGAAGATAACAATGATCATAATGAAGAAAGTGGAAAACCACCTCAGAATAATCAACCTTGGCTATCCAGAGATGCTCTGGACATCCCTAGATTAATGGATAAGCTTCCCCGACATCCAGAAAAGGTACTCCCTAAATTTGACCCTAAAACCTTGGGATTTCTAGAAGACCATATCAAAAATTCATTCTAGTTATCAGACTGATGAATATCCAACATGAAGATGTAGTATGCAGGATATTCCCCTATACTTTTGAGAATTCAACCTCCACATGGTATTTTAATTTACCTGTAGTATCCATAACTAGTTGGAAGAATTTTCAAAAGGATTTTCTAGATAAATTTGTAGAAGAAACCACTAAAGGAACTTTGATGGCCAAGTTGTTCGCCGCCACCATGAGTTCAAAGGAGAAGTTTAAAGATTTTAATCAACGGTTCACCACTATCCTAAGAAAATTTCAACCTGAAGCTAAACCAACTCAGGAGTTCCAAATCAAAGTATATGCTAATGCTCTCCCAACTTCTATTTCCATTTTTGTGCAGAGGGCTGCCAAAATGGCCTTAGCTAAGAATTTTGAAGAATCCAAAACAATAGAATTTCAAATGAAAGGATGTAAATAAGGCCAGGTCTCACTAGTTAAGAAGGAATTTCAACCTCCTCCGAGGAGAGGACTCCCATTGACTAGACCCCTAAGGAAACATACAGAACAAGGTCCTGAAAAGGGGAGTGGAGAAATAGAAGACCTACAACACATGGTAAATAAATTGTCAAATGAAATCATAGACATGAAAATAAGTGCAGGGGAAGGAAACCAAGGCTAGAGGCCCTACAAACCCTTTTCTAAAAGAAATCCACCATTCAAATCGATTGAACCCCCCCCAGCCAACTTAAACATCAATCTGGGAAATGTAGAATCTGACTCTTTCTATACCTATCACCAAGAAAAACACTTTGAAAGAGACTGTCCACAATGGGTGCATGCCATGAATTTGATGGCCAACCAGATTCTATATGAGGTTTCCCTAACCGAACAATCAAACGGCTCAGTTATGAATATTGTTGATCAAGAAGAAGTTGATCAACCAGAAGAAACAACCATGTTGATATGGGTCCCTTACCTACCAATTCCTTTCGATGACCTATTTGAGATTCAAGATCCACCCACAAAAGTCTTGGTTGTGCAAACACGAAGTAGGGGTCAACCTGTCTCAAACGACCTTACTATGACACAAAATTCGGGAGGAAAAACAACTCCCGATCACCCGAAAGCACATTTTTTCCCCCGAAGAAATCCTATAAACCTCCATACATGAGAATCACCCAAGATGGATTACAACATAGTAGAAGTTTTGGAAAATTTGAAGGTAAATATATCAGTCATGGACATGTGTAGAATCCCTCAGCAAAAGGACTTTTTATTACAAGTGTTGAAATCAGTAGAAAATCCTACAACAGGAACTGACCAAGGAGAAAACCCAACTCCCATGGATCTAAGAAATAAACCAACTGTGAACGCTTTCTCTGAAGATAATAAGGGAAAACCTTTTTTCCCACTATTCCTTTTGACATTTGAAGTCTTCAACAGAAACCTCCATAACTGTTTGGTTGACTTGGGAGCATCCTCTAATGTTATGCCATTATCTATATGAATGAAATTAAATGAATTCCCTCTCAAAAGTGATAAACATGTGATACAACTAGACAGAAACCAGGTGAAGGTTATGGGGGAACTCAAAGATGTAATGATCAGGATGGCTACCTACCCAAAATTTGTTCAAGAAATTGACATCATTGTAGTAGATATCCCAGAAATTATTAGTAGTAGGAACACTATACATTTCAACTCTCCCCACCTGAGAAATTACCAACAAGAACTGCACAGACTAATAAAACGTTTTGAAGCCTTCAACATTACAACGATCCCAAGAACAAATAACACTCTCATTGAATATATAGCCATTGTTGCCTCAAGGTTATCCTGGTTCACTGTGGAGTTACTCTACAAACCATCGGTGCCCAACAATATTTCTAATTGGAGGGTCTTTGAAGGAAATAAATAGATCATAAACGTTTTACCAATCAAGATAATTTTAAAGAATTAGCCATTGACGATGAATTATTTTAGAAGCAATTAGCAGACATCGATCCTCATAAAGATCAATCGACTGATAACCCAAGGTATCACATGATATAGAAAAGGGTAGCTAATTTAGAAAACCTTTTTGACTTAAGAGAAAGTTTCAAAGGCTCAACTAACACAAAGACGAGGAGTTCTTGTCCCATGAATGAAACTATAAATCTAGGAACCTCAGAAAACCCCAAGAATATAAATCTCGGAAAGACAGTATATAAAGAGGAAAGGAATGCCCATCTCAAACTTTTCAGGAAATATCAAGATGTATTTTCATGGTCCTATCGAGATATGAAAACTTATGACACTCGTATCATTCAACACACATTCTCGTTAAATCCTGGAGTGAAACCTTTCCAACAAAAGCTCTAGAAGTACCACCCATCCCTAGAGCCTCTCATGTGTCAAGAGTTAAAGAAACTACTAGATGCCAATATTATCTTCCAGGTTAGACACTCTACATGGGTAGCAAATTTGGTTCATGTGAGGAAAAAGTCTGGGGAAATCCACCTATTTGTAGATTTCATAAACTTCAACAAAGCTTCAGAAAAGGACAATTGCCCAATTCCACCAATGGAGCAACTCTTGTAGATCATGTCTATCTCTGAGATTTTCTCCTTCGTGGATGGTTTTTCATGCTACAACCAAGCTCTAGTTTTAGAGGAAGACCGTTTGAAGACTACCTTTCGAACCAAGTGGGGAACCTTTGCTTATAAGCACATGCCCTATGGGTTGATCAACGTTGGGGAAACCTTTCAGAGGGCCATGGACGTAGGATTTTGAGGACTAATAAACAAGTTCATAGTAGTCTATTTGGATGACGTGACCATGTATTCAACGAATAGATAAAATCACATCCAACACTTAACCCAGATTTTCGAAAGGTGTAGGAAATAAAGTATATCCTTAAACCCTAAGAAAACTTATTTTCATGTCGAAGAAGGCAAATTGTTAGGGAATATTATATCTCAAGTGATAATTCACATAGACCCAAAATGTATTAGGGCTATAACTCAACTTCCATTACCCCACAACAAAAGGGCTATGCAATCTTTTTTCGAGAAAATCAATTTTGTAAGAAAATTCACCCCCGACTTCATTGAAACTATCAAACCCTTACAAAAACTGATCTGCAAAGATGTTGAATTTAAGTGGGATGATGAATGAAAAAATTCCTTCAACAATATTAAGGCAGCAATATCTCAAGCCCCAGTATTGTGAAGCCTCAACTTTGGAAAATATTTCTTCCTCTACACTTTTTCTTCTAACCAATCGTTAGCTGCGGTATTGACTCAGAAGGATGATGACAACAATGAGGCCCTGGTCTCCTTTATGAGCACTAATCTCCAAGGGGCCGAATTGATTTATCTTGCTATAGAAAAATAGGCTTATGCGGTGTACAAGGCAATGAAACACTTCATATCTTACATCCTTAATAAGCATACCAAAGTCATCATGCCTCACCCTGCAATTTGATCCCTATTCACTCAACAGGATATGGGGAAAAGAAGAGGAAACTAGATGGTAATAGTCCATGAATTTGATCTAGATATAAAACCTTCTAAATTGGTTAAGTGACAAGGATTATGAAAACTGGAAGCTGAAGCCCAAGACCAAGTAAATGAATACCCTTTATGGGAGAATGAACTAGCATTATGGTGTGGTGAGGCTGCATACATCTCCCCATGGAAAGAGTCTTGGTATGAAGAACTGACTTATCTCCTGCATCATGGCACTTGCCCAGAAAACCTAAATCCTAGGGAGAGGAGAGCTCTCGGCTTAAAATCAACACAATATCGCCTCATCAATTTGGTGCTCTTCCGTGTTAATTATGATGGGGTACTTTTAATATGTCTCAAACATGAAGATGCAGACAAATTTTTGAAGGAGATCCATGACAGTCCCATAGGTGGACATTTCGCGGGAAACACCACCGCTCACAAAATACTAAGAGTTGGCTATTATTGGCCTACTTTGTTCAGGGATGCTCACACATACGCTAGAAACTGTAAAACTTTCCAAATAAGCGCAGGGAGGGAAAAGAGAGAAATTTTCCCACTCCAACCTGTGGCCGTTACCATGCCATTCGAGCAATGGAGGTTAGATATCATAGGAGAAATTACACTGAGTTCCTCAAAACAACATAGATACATATTGACGTCCACAGACTATTTTACGAAATGGGCATAGGCCATCCCTTTGACTCATGTGAACGAAAAGGGGGTGATCCAATTCATAGAGAAATAGTTGATTACCAGGTTCGGGATTCCTTCCATCCTTGTCTTTGATAATGAAGCTTAATTTTCTTCCAACTTATTAATAGAGTTTTATCTAGAGAAAGGAATCATCATCAGATACTGTGCAAACTATTACCCGAAGAGGAACGGAGTGGCAGAATAAACCAATAAGAACCTAGTGAGGATATTAAAGAAACAAGTTGTAGACAACCAGAGGAATTGGAACAGTTCACTCCATAATGCCTTATGGGCCGATAGATTAACACCCAAAGAAGCCATAGGAAATTCCCCATACTTTCTAGTATATGGAAAGGAATACATTCTCCCGAATGGGCTATATCTTCCATCTCTTCATATTGCTCAGGATTCTAGAGGACAAGCCTCATCAGTTATACAACAAAGAATTGATACCCTCCTCATGTTGGAAGAATAAAGGGAGAAAGAAAAATAAAAATTCATAACTCATCAACAAATAATTAAAATGTGGTTTGATAAACATAAGGCCAAAGAGAAGAATTTTGAAGTAGAAGTCTTAGTCCTAAAATGGGACAGAGAAAATGAGCCAAAGGGAAAACATTCTAAGTTTCAGAATCTATGGCTCAGACCTTTTCAGGTAGCCAAGAAAATTAGGGTAGGCACATATCAGTTGTAGAATATGAGGGGGGAACCTGACGCCCTCTCGGTGAATAGCTAAGCCCTAAAACAATATATCCATTTAAATATATGTGTGTGTGTGTGTATTTTCACAATGTTTTGTTTTAGGTAGGTCGATTGCAGAATGCATTTTTTTTTTCTTGCTATAGTACTTCTTCTCTTTTGAAGATTGTGCTTAGAAAGATAGCGGTTGACCTCAATTCATGTAATATGATGAACTTTGTTCCTGACTAATCGCTCACATATAACATAATAAGTGTTGGGAGATCTGCGGTTGTTTTAAAGAAGTTCTCTATCTAACCTGTCCAGATGAACAACGTTGGAAAAGTGATGAAGTGTCTTCCTAGTGGTCAGGTAAAACCTTAAGGGAAATATGGTAAGCTAGAAAGGACTACATGCACCTCAAGACAGAGCTAACAAAAATTTCACCTTGACCATTTCATTTTTCCAACTAACAAACGTCCTCCTCTCGCACTCGCTCAGGGCATTCTGCCAAAATAAAATCAACTCTATAAAATGAGTGCAAAGTAGGAGAGGGTATGAAGATAACTCCAATGGGGCTATGGATTCTCATTGGCAGCAGAGCAAGTTCTGTGACATTGGGGTGACTCTATTGGGGCTATGGACGCTCGTTGGCAATGGAGCAACACCGTAGAAATTGAACGATGATAACTAAAAGGCCCAGTGCCAATGAATGTTTTACTTGACTCTTTTCAAAGGGGGCATGTGTCAGGGTTACAAGAAACCAAGGTGAAATAAAGGTTGAAAACCCGACGGGCAAGCTCAGATGAACCAACCAGGAAATATCAAATGCAACGTAAAAGGGCCTCTGATAAAAACCAGTTAAGCTATTAACCATCTTTTTCATCAGTTGAGTCTGAGGCAGGAACATAAATTCTTCTTTCTCCTAGCAATTCGACATTTTTTGAGCACTCAACACACCCTAAAAATCCTTTATCAAACTCTTTACTTTTATGTATCACTTGATCTTCTGCATTATTTGATTCAACTTCATTTTGAGAAATGTTTTGTCTTTGCTTCTTCTCATGACTCTCATCACCTATTCGGGTTTGTTTGAACTTGTGAAACCCCATAACTAAAAATACCTTAACACCTAAATAAAGGATCTACAGCCAAACACTTCACCCGACGCACTCAGATTCAGCATCGAAAGGAATTCAAAGAAGAAAAGGGAATCACTCAGAAGACCATGGTCGTCGAGCACCAATCTCCATTGGCATCGACAGAAGGAAGTTGTTTTGCATTAAGTTTCTCACATGAATATATCGTCGAGCACCAATCTCCATCAGCATAGGTAAAAGACGGGGAGGACAGGTGTTAATGAAGAAAAAAAATATATCGTCAATAGTCAATGATTGACGTGCTTTATCATAATTGGGGAAAACCTATAAGGATCACAAAAAAAAAATTGACCATGATAAAATTTATCCTCGATCATCAATCCCTGATGCGTTTTCGACATTAGGACTTTTTCAAGAGAGTTGATCTGAAAGCACTTTGATAGGTTTTTTGCCGATCACCGATCTTGGACACTTTTATGGCATCGGCATGCTAAGGTTTGTTTTAGAGAGAGTAACTTAAGGAAAATCCCGACTTTGATTAATAAAATCGAATTAATTCACCGGTATTCAACRCCATGTGTCTTTMCCAGGTAAGASGGTCATACGGTGTAATCCTATCCCGAGTTATCCTTGGCCCCCTAAGTCTGAGTCACACCTYCGAGTAAGCGTTGTCACATCAGCAATGTATGGTAAAATAGATCGGCATCAAAACTTTTTGTAGGAGGTTATCAACGAAAACATTCATAGCACACCCTGATCCCTGATCCACCCACTGATAGAGTGACACGATGGCAAGTTTTAGCATTAGATACGATCGTATTTTGGGCATTTAAGGAGACAATTAATACCCAATCCTGCATTAGTTGCTACCTCGGGCGCCAATCAAAACAAACGTTTGAAATCATCGATATACCATAGCATCACTGGCACCTCCACCGTTAACCCATGATTAATTTAAGTTCTAGAGATTCGGTGGTAGATTTAATAAAAAATCACTCATACCCAAATTGAATCGATGATTCGACATGGTAAGATCCTTCCTGTTTAAAATCTCTTGAGTCATTGTAAACGAAATCGTTCTGCGAGTAAGATAATTCTGGAGCATCCGAAGAAGAAAGACGAGAAACTTGAAGGCCATATCAACTCTGTGATTATCAAAATAACCAGGTTTTAACAAGCGTCAAAGGTGTGTATCTGAGTCTATAAATTTTACATGGCTATATTTTATATGTTTTTATCCTGTTTTTGTTTTTGCACAGTCTCTGAAATTTTATTTTAAGTTGCAGGAACAATGCCGCCAAGAAATCCAACCACTACATGATCATCAAGGGCACCGAAGATGTAATAACCAAAGGTAGGTGAGGGCTCTTCTCCAGGGATTGAAAAACAATTGGAATGCGCCCCGAGGCTGGAACCTACCATTAATACATCAATGAAGAAGGTTTTCATCCAGCCTCTGGCCTTTGGCAATACAGAGGCAAGCACAAGGTCCAAGATGGCACTCCCATACTGGGGGGATCTGAGCTAGCATGTTGTAGAGGTCCTGGTCCATGTCTACATCTATGTGGTATGGGAAAACAGGTATAATAAATCCTACTCCCTCATCTACGATTAATTCATCACTCGAATTTATTTTATTCTTTTTAAGAAGGAATGCCAAAGGTTATCGGTGGCAGCCAAAAACATGATATCCAAGGTAAGCCATTGATATTTGGATGAGCGCTCCACCTACATCGGGGTTTTTGAGGCCATCGAAGCATCACATATCCTACCGACTCATGTCCTGGAACGGAT
Organism: Picea sitchensis; assembly: GCA_010110895.2. Taxonomy (NCBI): domain Eukaryota; kingdom Viridiplantae; phylum Streptophyta; class Pinopsida; order Pinales; family Pinaceae; genus Picea; species Picea sitchensis. Next base: position 160,222 of record SNQJ01S0007061.1, read on the forward strand.
TGTCGTAGGATAAATATGCTATCAAACCATCTTGCAAGGCTACAACGCCACCCTGGTCAAGGACAAGAAACGGGCTTTCATACCCTATGGTTTCCATGTAGGGTTCTACTTGGTAAAGGAGACTGCTCAAGATAAACAAGAAGGGTTGAGCCAACTCAAGTTCATATTCTCGATGGGCCAATTCCACAAGCACGATCCAAAGGGTATGGTCTTGCAACATGATTCACAAGTGTCATCCTATTGGTCGTACGCTCACGACAAGTTCTAAGATGAAGTATTCATAGAAAATGCCCAAGACTGGGACAGGGTAGTACAAAGGAAGGCTGACCCAAAAATGACTAGGTTCAGGGCCATAAACATGGATGAATAGGTGATGATAGTAGAACAGTCAACTTAAGAGGCTCTCAGAGCTAGGGAAGAAATTAGAGCGGCAGAGGCAACATAGATGCAGAATACGGGATTGTCTATGACATTGAAGGCGTGGGAAAAGGGATTGTTCCTGATGGAATAGGCACATAGAGTAATCTATCATCTACAAAATGACCCAATTCTCATAGAAATGGCAAGGTTCCTTGTCGATAACCCAATTGAAATCTGGGTAGGTCCTAGTGGCCCAGAGCTAATACAAATTGAAGAAATAGTCAGGTTAGATAACCATGAACTTACAACACCACAGGCCGGATCCCCAAGGGACGTTTCAACTCAAAAAGAGATAGAAAGAACATCACAGAGAGCATGTTCACCAAACCCCCTCCATGACTTAATAACTATATATGATGATGAGGATAGTTCAAAGGTTTCCTTGGTGACTCTGGTGCAGATCATAAAGGAAAAAAAACCTGAGAAGACATATTCCCCAGCTCTCGATGCTCAAATTCAAGGCTTTCCATAGAATGAATAGGAGTTATAAAGTGTCTTAGACACTAAGACACGTGATGTACCAGTGACCCAAGTGGATATCCCTAAGGACAAGCTAGGGTTGGGCGAACAACAAGAAGAAGTTCCACAGCAGGAAATTGACATATTAACAATCGATTATCAAGTAATTACCGAGCCCATCCCTGATGCTTCAATTTCATCTGATAATTTACCACCTAATGAGAAACAACCAGAGGTTGAACCTTGAGAACACACGGAAGAGGTTCAAGAACCCGACCTTGAAGAGATATACACTGTCGGGAGCTTGGGAAACATGCTTACCTGGGGAGATCAACAAATCCCTGAACCCATGGATGAGGTTGTTGATATACAAGACATCTCCTATGATCAGAAGATAAAATCCATTGTGAAGAGAACCACCAAGAATAGAAGCCTTACTCTAGATTGCTCCATCCTCATCACCATGGAGGAAAAATTGATTAGCACAGTGCATTCCAAGACATCTGAGCTTATCGACGCAGGGATGGAAATCACAGATGCCACCCTGGATAGAGAGAAAATGGATGAAAGGGAGATGGTCGTTGTGGTGAAGGAGTTGTAACATCTACTCCATTTAGAAAAATATTATCAGGTATCTACATAGGCTACGGTGTTACTGAGAAATGAATTCCAGGATGCCTACAGTAAATTTACAATTGAGCGACACCTTTTCACTACACAAATAACAATTTTCCAAGAAGACACCCTCATGGAATTGGTGACATGAAAATATATGGAAAGGTGGTATGAGAAATCACACCAAGCAGTGGAAAGGATCGATTACATCAGCGTCGTTCATCAGGATCGAGACGCCAAAGAGCACGACATTCGGGTACGAAGGAACAGCAACATCGATCGCATAAAGAATTCGGGCGACTACTAGGTGAAAATGGCCCAAGAACCTCATCAATAAATCCAAGAGAAATGGGTTGAGTGTGAAAAGAGTTGGACCAATATCAACTGAGGGATGAGAGACATCGACCTCCCAGAATTAGACACACCTGATGAATTTGTCGAATTGCATGACATAGTCAAATTACATGTCGAACAAGACTCATTGTGGGTTGTGGAGATAGAAAAGGTGGCGAATATGGTGTCAGGTCAAGAGAAGCAGTTCATGGAACATGTGATAAAGGCTCAGACCATGTTGCAACAACTAAGTGCTAGAATAGTCAAGTATCGGACATGGATAGTAGAGATAAAGGAGATCCTTTCGGCCGCAATGGATCAACACAAATTCCTGTATGCCAACACATGCGAGGATCTCTTCGTCAAATGGTTAGAGTACAAGAAGAGTCATCCACTCAAGTGAAAATTTTGATGACTCTCAGAAGACTGAGCAAGGAAATCACCATGTGGCGATGTTTTTTTTTACTTAGCTTGCACTTTTGATAGATATTTTTACTTAATAATATGTTATAAATAGGAGGATCAACCTGTTAGCAAAGGTCAATGGTTTTTGCAAAGACCCTCATTTTTGGGTTGTAAAGAACTATTTCAAAGCTACCTTAATTGATAAGTCATGTTTAGAACCAGAGACAAAGTTATTTTTGTTTTCATTAAAAGCATGTGTGATTTGATCTGAAGAAGCATTATTTCTGATTTTATCTCATGAATGGATGTTGTAATGAGTAAGAGCTTATGAATCTATTGATAAGTTATCTAATTCAATATTTTTATAAGTTCTTGTCTATAATGATGAAGAGAAAATCATTGGGTTAATATGTGATTGATGATTAGAGTTAAGGAAACTATTTTTCTTTCCATTGTTTATTGCATGTACGTTTTCTTTTGATAATCGTATCTCAGTCAATAATTGGAACACCAACAGGTTAATGTATTAGTACTAGGCTTGTTGTAGGTTCAAGAGTCATTGTCTTCATGTTTGAGTAGGAGGGTTATCCCGCTCTCATCCTTCTTCATTATTTAATTCCTTCCCCCTTTGTTACCCAGTTGGTTTATACCAACATTTATCTTGTATCGGTCCCACCTATAAGAGAAAATACAAAAAGAAAACGTTCGAACTGAAGGAGGAGCTTTCACAAGAAAACATCATGCCAATCACTATGTAAAGACCATCGATTAATTATTTGGATCGCAAGATCTAGAGAACCATTCCACCATTAAATGTTGCAGAGTCTAATTGGGCCTCGGTGGAAGGTTTGGTTCCTACTATTGATTTAAAGGGATTTAGGACCCCTCAATACAATTCAATAATCCTACAGAAGTGGAAATAATCAGATAAAGGTACATATATGTAACATTTATGCCATAAAACAAATGGAACAGCCACGTTCCACACAATCGTAGATTCAGAACAACCACAATTACTTTCACTTATCACCCCCTATGCTGACCATGAATCCATAAGGGAAAACTGAGCATCACTCCTTACCCACTGTCTCTCTCTGAATAGTTCAAAAAATCATTTTCCTAACACCATATGTTCTCATAAAAACCATTCATTTTCCCCAACATACTAAGAGGCATCTTGCCTCCCACATATGTTGTATATATAATTTTTCCATTGCCTAGGACTTTTCATTCCTTTCCCTGCTTGGTAAATTTGTAACTTTAAAAATCCTTGATTTTTAGGGGCTGCCAGTGACAAAACTCAACTTCTAACACTTGTAAAAATCATCTATGAGTTAACTCAAACATGTTACCCACTCATGGAGTCATAGTCAACTATTTTTAACCTGGTTGCTCTACATGTTTTCTAGAATTTAATTTCTTAAAATATCTGTCTCATACATGTGTCCATCAAAAAGGATAGTTGACAAGTCAAACACTTGCCCAAAAATCATAAAAATAATAGTTACATGCTTCCATAAATTCAAATACAAATTTCCAAAAATGGAAATTTATTTTTAACACGATTTATTTTAAATAAATTGTTTTAAATATTTGAGAATGTCACAATTTCATTCTCCACATAAAAACACCAACAATTGTTATGTTGTATGGAAGGTTGTAGTGTATTCTTTTAATTTGGTGGGCAGGTGTATAGTTTGGAATATATGCAATGGTAAAAAGGTTTGAGTTGGAGAGCATCCATGGTGGGGCGCAGATAAAAAGTATAGACTTTCAAATCCACTTATGAACCCGCTACGCAGTCAGGTATTTAATTCTGATTGGGAATTAAAATCTCCAACCCATCATTGTCTCGGTATATCTGGGTGGAAATCATCTCATGTGTTAGGTTTGGAAGGCCCGCTGGCAGTCGAGTAGAATTCATATGTGAGTAGTCTTTTCTCCAATCGTGTGCATCTCTAAGAGGAAGAGGAGGACAATTGTGTTGGGACAAGAATTTTACCATTGGTTCTTTCAATTCTAAGCTTAGATACAAATCCCAGACCAAGGAATGTTTTTCAAGGGAAAGGCATTGGTGGTGGGAAAAAATATGGAAACTCCATGCCCCTCTCAAAGAAAATATTTTACTTTGGCTATCCCTCAACAACAAACTTTTGGCATGGGACAATGGTTTAAAAAGAGATTGGAAAGGCCCGAGCAGATGTAACCTCTGTAAGTAGGATTATGAATTGGTGTATCATTTGTTTGTGTCTTGTTCCTTCACCTTTTAGGTGTGGGTTCTTTTAACCAAAACATTCACTCCTAAAGAAAGTTATTCATTGGAAAGCCATGAGTTTTGTGTTATATAATGACTCTTTGACAAATTTGTTTTATGTCTAGAGGCTTTTCCATGTCTCTTAGTATATTTCACTTGATGGGCCAGCAATCTTAGTATTTTCCAAGAGAATCATTTATCTATTGAAGTTATTTCTGATTTGGTCACCAAGGTAACTAAAGAGTTCGAGTGCAAGACCAAATTGCTCAGTCTTTGGGTGCCCTCCATGCCAACCCTCAACTTAGAGATCCCATGTTGTGGTGTTGGGGCTATGATTTTTTTAAATGGGTTCCATTTCATCCATGTTCGATATGCTCCATGCTCAAGATTGAATATAAAGGATGAGTTTGTATCATTGATGATTCTTTTGTTTTAGGCCAAATAGTGTGAAGTTTCAAAATCACAAGTAATGGGGGATTCCAAAGTGGTGCTTGAATGGGAAACTAAAACATTTCAGGTGCAGAACATTCGATGCTCCTCTCTTTTAAGCCAGATAAAATATTTAATTCAAGAGTTTGAATGGAACTCTCTCTCCCACATATATTGGGAATTAAACACATGTGTGAAAAAGCTCTCTAAAGATGCCCTTTTTCTCTCAGAAGGTGTTTTCAACGCTTAGGAGTTACCTCGTTTACCATCCATGCAACATGGGGAAGTGTTCAGTGGGTTTTCTACGAGTACATTTCCTCATAATATGTGTATGTGTGTTCATGTTTATACTTCAAAATATTTTTAGTTAATTCAAGTAAGTATTTTTTTATTACACTTTTGGAGAGGTTTTTATTCTATCAAATTTATTTAAAATTTGTATTTATTTCAATCACTTTAATAATTAAAAATATTTTTTTTCTTGTAAATAAATTCCCACAGGGATATTTAAGGATGTTTCTCCACATTCATGGGTGGATCTCTACTTAACTTGCTAGCATAGAGTAGTACATATAACCTAAAATTATTTGAACCATACACTTGATAGAATGAAACTAATCAAACAACAAACAACATAACAACAAACAATTAAACTAACCCTTTATACTACATTGCATTAATAACTTCTTTTCCCAAAGAAAAATGTCTATAATTTCATTAATAAAAACAAAATTACAATACTTCATATGCTTGTAGCATTCATAAAAACTATTGTTACAACCTTATATTGATTTGGAAAGGAACATCAAAGTTCATCAACCTTCTTTATGACATTATCTTCTAAATTTTTCATAACTTCTTTCAACTACTCAAAACAAAGTTTTCATTCAACAACTCAAGAAAAATCGTTAACAAAGGTATACTCCTTATGATTTATTGAACACCATATTATCCCATATTTATACATAAAAAATGAGTAAAATGGAATTAAAAGACATCTTTAGATCCATATATCATGAGCATATCCTTTGAAAACCCCTCCAACTATTCAAAGACCACCTAGGTTCAATGTTCTGGTCTTGTTCCATCTTTAGAAATTCTAGCAACAATGATGTTTCTATCCCTATAGATATGTGAAAAGGAAATGTGTCAGAATATTGATATAATCGACTGAATGACATTATAAAGAGGTTGTAAAGTGAAGTTTATCATAGCAATTTCCTTCCTTGTCCATTAAATAAATAGCAAAAAATATTCAAATATTTGAATGCTTGAGACCCTAGCCTCATGAGCCAATCTCAGGACCAACTTGAGAGCCATTAATTCACAGGACTTGATGGTTTCATAGCTAATGCATGCCTTAAATAAAATTCTATGTGTTGGAGTTATATACAATATTCCACTTGATCCAACCCTAGTGGAGTTTCTTGAGAAAATCCATCAAAGAAATCCCAATGAATGGACTTGTTAATTTCTACTTCCTTGGATCTATGTAAATTAGGATTATCATGAGATTTTTGGTATGCATTTAGGATATTTAATTCCTATACAACACATTTTAAAGGAAAAGGCTTTGTGTTTTCAAACAATTTCAGATTTTGGGCCAACTAGACTCCCCACACAATTTTTAATGGGAGGGCTCTAATCTGTTTTAAGGCCTTGTTGTAACACCAATTATGAAAGGCCACTTGATACTTTCTCCTACCTGGAAATTTTGGTGCCTTGTCAACATTTCCACTTCCTTCCAAACTTCTAACCTAAAAGGGAAGGTCAAGAAGATATGGACATTTATCTCTTCTTCCTGATGAAATAGACTAAACCACCCAGTCCCAACAAAATGTTTTTTGTATAATATCCCAAGTAGGATCCTTGTTGTTCAA
>SNQJ01S0007061.1:167026-183046 GCA_010110895.2 Picea sitchensis
CGAACCAATCAATTCGTTGCAACATCGGATGCGTTGAGCCTGATAACAACCCATGGGGGGAGAAAATAAAGATGATGGATCATGATATCATATTAAAATGTTGCTCGAGGAATCTCTCGTGTGACAAAGGAATAAAATGATGGACAAATTTTCATAGATCCTTCGACGACTGCCCGGAGGAGAATCATATTCCTCAAGTGGCCATGCAACCCCCTTCAAGGTAGGGGTAAATTTTGATATTCCATTATTTGAAGGACTAATAGATGCAGATGTTGTAGATAAATGGTTGAATCTGCTCGAAGGGTATTTTTCGGTCCACAATTTTTCCGATAGGGAAATTATTACTTTTTCACTCCTCAAGGTCATCCCCCATGTTAAGGACTGGTGGGATACTTACTCTGAGAAAATGGTAGTAGAGGAATCTGCAATATTTGTGTTGGACCCTACTTGGAAAAATTCTCTTTTGGCATGAACAGGGTCCAATACTTGGGCTACATTGTTGATGAGAACAGGGTACATGTTGATCCAGCGAAGATCCAAGTCATCAGTGACTGGCTAGCCCCAACCACACTAACCGATATTTGGATCTTCTTGGGACTGGTCAACTTCTATAACCAGTTCATGTTGGGATTCTCCCATATTTCATGGGCCCTTAGCTAGGTAACCAAGGGAGGTGGCAGGGAAAATTTCATGTGGGGGAAGGAACAACAACAAGCACTTGATGATCTGAAGCATAACTTGTTCTCAGCTCCAGTACACTCCTTTCCCGATCTGCAACAATCATTCGAGATTCAGACTAATGCATATAAATATGTTGTAGGTGCAGTTCTCACTCACCACAGTCATCCAGTGGCATACCATAGTGAGACACTCTCAGATACTATCCATAAATACCTCACCTATAACAAGGAAATGTGTTCCATTGTACAAGTTTGTCGTCAATGGAAACATTACATTCTAGTAAAGGAGAAGATCATCCACACTGATCACAAGCCTCTGCAATTCATACATACATAGGGGAAATTGCAGAATGACTTCCATAAGAAGTGGTCCACCTACCTACATCACTTCCATATCAACATCAAGTATAACATAAGGATATAAAATTGTGTCACTGACTACCTCAGTTGACCTCCCGTGGTTTCATTCACCACTATGCTCCATTCCTATGGACATGACGCATATGAGTGGCCCCAACTTTATCATCAAGATTCAGACTTCGCCACCACCTATGAGCTCTTGGGTACAAGCACGCCTGTCACCGATTTCCACATTCATGATAGACTATTATTCCATTTGGGCCATCTTTGTGTTCCTAGAAGCGAGCGTGCAAATTTGATTTTGGAATCCCACTACAGTCGGATGAAAAGACATTTTGGTGTGGATAAAACTATGGTCATTCTTTAGAAACATTTTTATTGGCCAAAACTTCGATAGGATGTCATCAAGTATATCATATATTGAACTTAATGTGCCATTTCCAAGCCATCCATCAAGAAGAAAGGCTTATACAACCCTCTTCCTACTCCCAAGAATCCTTGGGAATCCATCTCAATGGATTAAATGTCTAGCCTTTCGTCCACCAAGAAAGGAAATGACTACGTATTTGTGGTCATTGATCGGTTTTCAAAGATGGCCATCTTCACAGTATTCAAGAAGAATATCAGAGTGGAAGATATTGCCAAGCTCTTCTTCGAACGATTGTGGGTCCATTTTTAGATACCACAGACCATCATCTCTGACTGGGACAACATGTTCCTCAGCAAATTTTAGTCAAGTCTCTAGTCATTGTTGGACACCAAGCTTACTAAATCCACTTCATTCCACCCCCAAAGAGACGACCAAATAGAGGTTTTCAATCAGATGATTGCGCACATCCTGCGCATCTACAAATCTAAGAATCCACATACATGGGATGAGAGTCTCCCATATGTTCAACACAGTTACAAAAGGGCTCTCCATAGCTCCACCTATCATATCCCATTTCAGGTTGGGTTGGGATTCCAACCCTTGGGTCCCATTAATGTTTCACTACCTCTTGCCAGCACATAGAAAGACTCTTCCCATGTTCAGTCTGAGATTGACAAAGCCACCAGATTCATTGAGAGGATTCAGCACATATGCCAACAGGTCCAAGAGATTTTGCAGAAATCAAATGCTAAGAACAAGCAAAGCCATGATTAACATAGGGTACCACACTAGTTTTGGGTTGGAGACAATGTCTGGTTACATTTTCATCATGAGAATCTCACAAGGACCCATCAGAAGATCCACCCACTTTGCTATGGACCTTACACTATCACTAATGTTGTGGGTAGAAATTATTTTGAGCTCAACACTCCACCCTTCATGTCCTTCACCCAATGTTCAATGTGGACCTCCTTCGTCCATATTTTCCACCATTATTGGACACCTCAGAGATCACAAAACAACTGACACCAATAGAGCTCAACCCTGAATGCATGGAACAAGCACCCACTGATTAGATAGTGGACACACAAGTCAAGGGCACTCACCAACAAAGGATTCAACTTTATCATGTTGTCAAGGCAGGGTAGCTCCTACACCAAGGCAAGTGGCTCACCCAGGGCCAAATCCAGCAGAAGTTTCGTCACCTGTTTCAGAAACTCAATGCAATGGAGACCATTGATTCCTAAGGGGGGAGGATTGATCTAGGTGGATATTGGTGGCTGCCTACCTATTCCAACTAGCTCATCTTGTCCATTTTTAGTCCAACACATTCTTTTGTACTTCTCTATAATTGTGGATTCTACACTTTTGGGGTTGTATGAATCCCTACACATCCTCCAGGTGGATACTAGTGGCCTCTCACCTACTCCAATTGGATTATTTTGTATGTTTTCATGTCATCACATCTTGATGTACTTCTAGGGATGTTTTGGAGCCCTAAACAGTGTTTTTTTGGCTTACCATAGTCAAATTGTATACAGAGTCAATTTTGATGGTATAATGTGTAGTTATATGAAATACCTTTCCAATGGGCTATCACGAGACTAAAACGGAGGTCATATGCAAAATTTACGACCATGAGAAGTTGAGGTACCAACTTACCCAAAGGGACCCACATTACTTTTGGCGTTTCACCTCCTAAGGTTAGGTTTTTGGATATCTAGGGTTTTGGAATTCATGAGTAATATCAAAAAGGCATCTAGATCTTCATTGTAATTTGTTCTTCTCATATGAATGTGTGTAGTAGCCACATCTCTTCTCAGATATAGATACCACCATTCAAGCAAGTGTTTCAGTTCTGCAATTTTACAGTTTCAACCTGTTTCATTTATTTAATAGAATATATTGTTCACTGGATATCTGTGTTATTATTCATATCTCCATGTTTATTGTATTCAGTCTGTTAATTAGTTTGTTCCACTGCTAAATCCGAATCAATGGTATCAGAGCGGTCTGCTCTTCATTTATTTTTATTTGTGCATGTCCTAGACAAGATATGGGTACATGAAGTTGGGACTCGAACCAATCGAGTCGTTGCAACATTTGATGTGCCGAGCTCGATAACAATGTATGGGGGATGAAAATAAAGATGATGGATTAGGATATCCTATTAAAATGTTGGTCTAGAAAGCTCTCATGTGACAAAGGAATGAAATGATGGACAACTTTGCATAGATCCTTCGATCACTTCCTAGAGGAGAAGCATCTTCCTCAAGCGGCCATGCAACCCCCTTCAAGGTATGGATAAATTTTGATATTCCATTATTTGAAGGATTGATAGATGCAGTTGTTGTAGATAAATGATTGAATCTGCTTGAAGGGTATTTTTTGGTCCATAATTTTTCCAATAGGGAAAATATTACTTTTTCACTTCTCAAGTTCATCCCCCATGTTAAGGACCGGTGGGTTACTCTAAGCAAATGGAAGTAGAGGAATCTGCAATATTTGTGGTGGACCCTACATGGGATTCCTTCCGAGATGTCATTAAAGAACAATACTAGCCTATTGGATGCTACGAGGACCAATATAGTAGATGGACCAACCTGTGTTAGGTAAGGGACCATAGAGTAACATATTTCACCAATATTTTCCATACCCTGCACACCAAATTGGGTATCAAAGACTTTAAGCATCATCTAGTGCTCAAATACCATGGCTATTGGCATAGATACATTCAAATGGAAATGGAGCTTCTGGACATCACCTCATTGAGCACGGATTATATATACGTTGTCAAGATCGAGCAAAAATTTAAGCAAAAGAGGCTAGAGTTTGGATCTGAAAACTCCTCACAACCGAAGCAGGGTAAAGGCATCCTCAACCCACACAGTAAGGGACCGAGCCGATATGTCCACCCTCAACACAACCAGTCCAATATGCAACACAATAATGGAAATGAGAAGACAAAGAAGCACATGGGAAAATGGTGTGAGTACCATAAAATCCCTTAGCAAAACACTGAAGAATGTCACTCCAATCAGTCACTCATGGCGGACCTTAAGGCTTATGATTCATATTTTGATTTTGATTCTGAATCAACTCCCGAAAGAGGGAGGGAAACATATTATCCATGTTTAACCCAGTGCCACTGTCTCTACCACCAAAGTCCGGCAAAGTGAACCAAAAGAACCAGAGGAAGGGGAATGCCTCTTTCACTCACAGATGTGGGTAAAGGGGGCTCCACTTCCTTTCATTGTCGATAGAAGCAGTCAAAAGAACCTGATTTCAGAAAAGTTCATCAAGATGTTAGACCTACCAACAACACCAAACCCACAACCCTACACCATCAGTTGGCTTCACCAAGGAATAGATCTTTGTGTCAGCCAACAGTTTCATCTACCCTATGGCATCAACCCTTTCAAATATGAGGTATTGTGTGATATTTATCCCCTTGAATTTTTTGATGTTCTTTTAGGATAACCATATTTTTGGAAGCATCATGTTGTGTATGATTCTATACCCTGCAGTGTTATTTTTACTTTGGGTAGAAAATTGTACAGGATACCATAGGTAGCGCCACCTACCGCTATTTATTTAATCTCTACTAAGAAATGCAGTAAGGTCATTTCATAGACCGACAAGCTTGTCTTCTTTGTGATTCATGCTCACAGTAAGTAGAAGATCATCGCTACATCTGTGGCCTATGCATAGAGCCTCTCTTTGCAGCAAAAGGAAGTGAACGGGATCATGGAAGAATACATAAACATCTTCTCCTCACCCACCAGGGTACTGACACACTACCAATTCAAGCATCCAATTTATCTAACCCTCAGTGCACCTCTACCTAATGGACCATTCTATCATCGGTCGTTGATGGAAAAATATGAAATCATGCATTAGATCCAATAACATCTTTAAAAGGGGCACATTAGACCCATCTCCTCCCCTTGCAGAAGCCCAATTGTCCTGGTACAGAAGAAGTATGGGACTTGGCAACTCTGCATTGATTACATAGCCTTAAACAAAATCAAAGTCATGAAATGTTACCCAATTCCTAGTATTGATGACCTTCTTGACCAACTAAAGGGGGAAACATTCTTCAAAAAGATTGACCTAAAGTCTGGATACCACTAGGTTCCCATCGAACCAACTGATGCATGGAAAACAACCTTTAAATCTAAAGAAGGTCTCTTCGAATGGTTCGTCATGCCCTTTGGATTAAAAAATGAACCAACCACTTTCATGAAGTTTATGGATGATGTATTGAGACCCTTCACCAACTCTTTTGTGGTGGTATATTTGGAAGACATCCTCATCTTTAGCGGAACTTGGGAGGAGCACATGCAGCATATTCAGCAAGTTTTGAGCAATCTGCGGCAGCACAAGCTATATGCCAACTTAGAAAAATGTTCTTTTGGCAGTAACAAGGTCCAATACTTGGGCTACATTATTGATGAGATCAGGGTACATGTTGATCCATCTAAGATCCAATTCATCCGTGACTGGCCATCCCCGACCAAACTAACCAAGCTTCGAAGCTTCTTGGGACTGGCCAACTTCTACCTACAGTTTGTGCTAGGATTCTCCCATATTGCATGGGCCCTCAGCCAGGTGACCAAGGGAGGTGGAAGGGAAACTTTTATGTGGGGAAAGGAACAACAATGTTCATTTGATAATATAAAGCATCGCTTGTGCTAATCTCTAGTACTCTCCTTATTAGATATGTAACAATCATTCGAGATTGATACTGATGCATATGACTATGTTGTAGGTGCAGTTATCACTCAGCACAGTCGTCCAATGATATACCATAGTGAGACACCCTCATATACTGTCCAGAAATACCCCACCTATGACAAGGAAATGTATTCCATTGTACAAGCCTGTCATCAATGGAAACATTACATTCTGGGAAAGGACACGATCATCCACACTGATTACAAGCCTCCACAGTTCATATAGACACAAGGGAAATTGCAAAACGACCGCCATCGGAACTATTCCCCCTACCTGCAACAGTTCCATATAAACATAAAGTATAAGATAGGGATATCAAATCATGTCACCGACTTCCTCAGTCGACCTCCCGTGGCTGCACTCACCACTATGATCCATTCCTGTGGACATGAGGCATCTCAGAGGCCCCAACTTCATCGACAACATCTGGACTTTGTCACCACCTATTATCTCTTCGGTACAGGCACGCCTACCACTAATTTTAACATTCGGGAAATACTATTATTTCATATGGGCCATCTCTGTGCTCCTACAAGAAAGCATGCAAAGATGATTTGGGAATCCTAATAGAGTCAAATGGCAGGACATTTTGGCGTGGAGAAAACTGTGGTTGTTCTTCAGAAATATTTTTATTGGCCAAAACTTCGACAGAACGTCAACAAGTATATCAGATCTTGCATATCTTGTGCCATTAACAATCCATCCATCAAGAAGCAAGGCTTATACACACCTCTTCCGAATCCTGAGAAGCCTTGGGAATCCATCTCAATGGATTAAATGTCTAGAATTTCGTCCACCAAGCAAGGCAATGACTGTGTATTTGTGGTCATTGATCGATTTTCGAAGATGGCCAACCTCACAACCTACAAGAAGAATATCATAGTGGCATCTACTGCCAAGATATTCTTCGAATGAGTGTGGGTCCATTTTGGGATAAACCACACCATCATCTCTAACAGGGACAGCAGTTTCCTTAGCATATTGTGGTCGAGTCTCTGGTCACTGTTGGACACCAAGCTTACTAAATCTACTTCTTTCCACCCCCAAACAAATGGCCAAAAAGAGGTTGTCAATTGGATGATTTTTCACATCTTTCGCATGTACAACAATAAGCATCCATGTACATGGGATGAGAGTCTCCCATATGTTCATAAAATTTACAACAAGGATCTCCATAGCTCCACCGACCATAGCCCATTTCAGGTGGGGTTGGGATTCCAAATCTTGGGTCCCATTGATGTTGCACTACCTCTTATCATGGCATAGATAGACTTTTCCCATGTTCAATCTAAGATTGAAAAAGTCACCATATTCATTGAGTAGATTCAACACATCCACCAACAGGTCTAGGAGATTTTGCATAAATCCAATGCTAAGTACAAGAAATGCCATGATCAACACAGGGTACCACACTAGTTTCAGGTTGGAGACAAAGTATGGTTACATTTTCAAAAGGAGCATCTCACAGGGCCCCATTGGAAGCTCCATCCACTTCGCTATGGGCCTTACACTATCACCAAGTTTGTGGGTAGCAATGATTTTGAGCTTAACACTCCACCCTTCACTACTACATATTGTAAAAATTCCGACGTTTTATTTGCGGCGTTATGGACAAAATTGTCCATATTGTCGCAAAATAGAGGAAATTTATTAAAAAAAAAATTCATGTTGCTCGATAACGTCGTTCTAGCCACGTTGACGTCTCTCTTTCCACGTTAACGTCAGTCTTGCCACGTTAACGTCACTCTTTCCACGTTTTCCACTGGAACGTCTCTCTTGTTGCCAATGCTAACGCCACTTCTTTTCCACGCTTTCCACCGAACGCCTCTCTTTGCCACGCTTTCCACCGAAACATCTCTTGCCAATGCCAGAAGATGTATGTCTCTCTTGCCACGCTAATCGCCGCTTCGCCACGTTTTCCACCGAACGCCTCTGCCACGCTTAGAAAATGTATGTCATTTGACGTTATGGAAACTAGGTTTTTCGCCTCCAACGGCCACCTTAGTATGTTCACCAAGTCAAATACCAACGGTCACTGGCCATTGAACATGTGTAAAGGTGTTGAAACAAGTTGGGTTAACACACCAATGTCCAATGAGGTGGATCCTATAGTACATTATAAATGGGGATCCTCTTCAAATCTCTCTCCAAGGTCTCTCATGAGATTAAAATGCATTGTTACAAAGGTAGATCCTCTTCCAAGCTCTCTCATGTCCAATGATCTTCAACGATGTCCTTCAATATTGCTCCAATGGTTCTCCTTAATCCTCCATAAGCAACGGGAAATTGTGTACAAAGGAGAAAATTGGGCCTTCCTTTGTGTGAGAAAAACTAATCCAAGATCTCTCCAAATCTTCAAGACCAATCCAAAATCACTAAGCTCAATATAAATTCTATCAATATCATGTGAAGGAGACATTTTTACATGTTTCTATATCATTGTCAGGTTTTACATAAAGAAAGAGTCCACAAACTAGAATAATCCCAAAATATATATGCTTTGGGCAACTCAACAATGATCAAATAGGACTAAATCAACTTTGGGTGTGTCTTGACTAATGGAGCATGTGAGGGTTTTGACCCTGCTTCTACACCCTTTGAATAGCTCTAGAAGGGAAAAATTGTACATGTCAACTCCTATGAACAACTTTTGAAGGAAAGGGTACACCCTATAATCAAATGAAACAAAATGTTCAAGAGTTCCAAAGTTTTGGAACAAATTGGATACTATTTCAATTAGATTTTTGAATTTTGATCTTGGGTTTATGTATAACCTTGATCCCCATGTAGTTCCACCATGCCCAAGGATTTTGGAGGTGTTATAATTGACCCACAACCTTACAAAACCTAAAATTCACCGAATAGATGGGAACCATGAAGATCCATTTCAACGAGGGTTACTAGGAAAATAACTTTTCCCCTTGCTTATAGAGCACCTTAAAAGAGTAGAACTTAGTGACAATGTGAAACTTTGATGGTTCAAGACAATAATTTCTTGTGAACAACAACATTTGGTTTTGTGGTGTGGAGAGTTGTTTGGCCACCTTAGGGATTGTTGACTCTAATTGTTGGCTCCAAATCATTAGCTTAGATACTATTAGGGTATATATAACATAGGCTCCCTTAAATTGGTTAAGTATGTCACACCAGCCTCTAAAGGTTAACTTCTCATCGACTGGATATTATTCAAGTGTCGTACTCTCTAAACACACCATTTAATCTGATCCATTGGGTTGATGGGTTAGTTTATTTTTTTTGCATCCATTGGTATTGACGGTAAACAAATGATCATTGGTATTGATCCTTGCACCGTCAAAATTGGGCAGCTTGGACATATTAGGTAAATACTTCTCTTCGCTTTTTTTCCACCATTTACGATCCTCATAGTGCAAATCCTTGTGCAATTCCCTAAACAAGGTCCAAATGCATTGACTCTCTTTTTATCTTGGATTCTTTGAAATTCATTGATGATTTCCTTAATGAATTTAGGAAATCTTGTTTCCCACATTCATGTCTTACCTAAACTAACGCTTGTTCAGACTTAGTCTTCCTCAGTATAATCTATATGTATGCCTATTTTATAAGTCTTGAGGATATCCCCTATCCTTGTTCATCACCATATATATGTTGGTTTAATTTTTTAGATGTTGTCACATATGCATGTATGTAATGCGGACAACATCAATGTCATATTGTGGCTGTAGAGCACCTGCTACTCTTGTTGAAATCATGAATTTTGTGGATTTCTAGAATAGTCCTCTAATTTTTTTATAACTTATTACTGTTAACAATCATATTGAAAGCATGGGTGCCAATGAAGAGTTCTGCCGATTGAGCCAATAGAAGAAACATTCTTTTACTCAACATATTTTATTCCAAATGCATTTACATGCTATCGTGTTTTCAAATACTGTAGCTGAAGCTTTCACGACAAGCAACCATATGTAATGTAATCATGAATTCGAGAAGTGATCACTCGCTAAATAACTTATAGCAGCTGTCACATACTTGTAATAGATATTAAAATTAGAATACAAACACTGAATGCAACCCTAACACAAACATCAATTTCAAAACATCCAAAGATGCTATTATTGTATTAAAACAGATATACAAACAATCATCTAATACAACTCAATGTCATGTTCCGTAACTGTGCAATTGTCCTTGGTCGATGGATCAAAATGGGTCTTACGTGACCGATGAATAACCTAAAGTATCCAAACTTAGAAAGCGACAACATCTATTTCTGCTTGTGCATTCTTGTATAGTTCTAGCCTCTTGCCAAGCCTGCTCTCCATTCCTTCACTACTAGGTATTCATCCAAAATTGTTGATAACTCCTTGCCTTGCAAAAGTAACGTTTTCCACAAAGGTAATAAATGAAGTGAATTTATCTAATATTAATTTTCTGTTTGGGACCCATTTTGGCAGATAGTCCAAAACCACAGAGATTGACTTGTAGGCTATGTGGGCAGCCCATGATATGAAGGGTTAACCAATTGAAATACCACCTTGCTGAAATCCCATGGAAGGAGATTGAAATTTGTACTCAGTGATTCCCAAAATTTATTCAAGCTACCCACCAAGCTATTAATGAAAAGGATAAAAAAGAAGAAAGAGAGTAGCTCTCAAACTTGAAATTGCCACCAATGGATTAACTAGAACCCCAAGAACCATAGGCATATCTAAGACTGAGGATAGTGACAGAGACTCCATGAGTTCACTTTCCATAAGGACCTCACCTTTCATTTTTCCATGAACCAAAGACGGGGCACAACCTTCCATCCGACAAATGATTTAAAGAAAGAAGCAGATGCAAACAACATTGCGGGAGGGATCTTTTTTGGAGCAACATACCTTAAGTAAATGAAAAGACCAAACCACTCTTCTAGTCAATGTTTGATGTTGTCGATGTTGTTGGCCTATGGTATAAACTTCTAGGCATAAGGGCCAATCCTTCAGAATAAAAGGTGATATCAATACTAGATTAGAGGACCTAAGGAAATCATAGGAGACCACTGAATGCACAGTGATGTCCAATGGTTAGATAAAAGGGAAGGGTGGGATCCTCCTTAATTTCTTCATACATTGTCTCAAGGGTACAATGTTTATTAAAGATATATGTGTGAATTGTATTAACATTGTCAAACCCCTTGGAAGAAGTGGAAAACTAGGGCTCATTCTATTGAGTGAAGAAGTGGAAAACTAGGGCTCATTCTACTGAAAGTGAAGAAAAACAGATCAAGAGCAAACATATTAGTAATTACTCTATCACCTTGAAAAACCTTGTCAAAAAATAACCACATAGTCAGTGCATGTGGCCTCTCCATAGCAAGACAAAAGTCTAAAGATACATTTATTACATAAGTGTGTTGTTGCATGCTTGTTTTTGTATTAGCTTTTAAGCATTGGTCCGAAAGACAATGCATACCAAATAAAGATTTCTAGTCTGGCTTATTATAATGCTAACCATATTTATCAAGATATTTTACAAATACAATTAAGGTAATAAAAATAGGTACATATGTTTGTAATGAAACAACCACGCCATGCTTTTTCCTTAACATAATGTTTGTAATGAGCTGTGAGACCATTGTGAGGGAGCTGTGAGGTTTCGAGAAGGCCACATGGCCCTTGAGTAGGCTGCATAGGATAGAGTAGGACCATGGGCCCCTTATTGCTGAGCAGAGAGGGTTTGAGAGGGTCATAGGCCCATCTGGTTGAAGCCGTGGGGTTTGGTGAGACCGTAAGTCCATTTTCTCCAAGTCGTGAGGGTAAGAAGGGAGGTCGTGGGGCCTCTTGCAGACTCGTGGAGGCTTTGGAGGAGCGCCGCAGCCCTATTCTGCGCATTTGGAGGATCAAAGGAGTCTTGGGGAGCTTGGAGCAGCTAGGAAACACTTGTTGCGGAGATAGTGGCATTATCCAGGTTTTCTTTGAGTTTTGCAATATTTTTGCTGATGTATTACAACTGTTGTAGCCAATTAGTTGTTTTTATCTTTGTTGTGTATTAGATTACACATGCATAATAAAATGCCAAAGTTGGCTCTTTAGTCTTATGTGTAATTAGATGGTATGCAATATATTTGATAAAATGCCCACCAGAAAAAATACATGCAAACTCAGTTTAGAAAAGCACTAATCAAATATAATAACATATGTAATGAAAACATTTGACAAAGGCATACAACCGGAACAATAAAATTGACATCAAACACAATATATGATGTCCTTCATCTCAAACTTGAATTCAAGGCCCCTCAAGCAGAATCAGCTATGAGATGCTCCTCTTTTGTGATGAACAAATCATCCACATACAAGATGAGAATGAGTGTATCCCCACCTCGTATAATATAGTAGAGGTTAGAATTTGCCTCACTCTTCTCAAAACCTATCTGAAGCAATTAAGCTGCCTATCTCATCACCAAGTTTCCTTTGAGCTTGCTTCTGCATCATAGTGCCTTTCAAGACACATGGGACTCTCTCCAACACCTCAACCCCTGTGGTTGTTCTATG
The DNA here is from genome assembly GCA_010110895.2 of Picea sitchensis. Lineage (NCBI taxonomy): Eukaryota > Viridiplantae > Streptophyta > Pinopsida > Pinales > Pinaceae > Picea > Picea sitchensis. The sequence continues at coordinate 179,689 of SNQJ01S0007061.1, forward strand.
TAAACCTCCTCCCATATGCCATTGATAAAAGTAGTCTTTACATCCATTTGATGTATCCTCCAACCCATCTCACGAATGTCAATAATTCCTGATATAAGTGTATTCAAGAACTCCGGGCTAACGCTCATCATAGTCAGCTCCCTCTATTTTAGAGAGAATCGCCACGACACTCAGGTTTCATGTTGCCATATGCAGAGATACTTGGTCTTATACAACCACCCGGAAGTCACAACCGACTTCCCCTTAGGCCTCGACACCACCATCTCTCACACATCATTGCACATGATGGACTTCTACTCCTCCAGATGGCCTCTCTCCAAACATGTTGGTCAAATGCCCTGCAAATGTCGTGGGCTCTGTATCTGTGATGTTTTTCACCATAGCTAAGTAAGATCCAAGTCTCTCTCATCAACCGCTTGGGATCTCCTACATACTTATTGGCTTCTTTTAGGGTCTCCTAAAACCATCTCAGCTTTTCACCTCGGGTATATATAGTAATCAATGGAGAAGTAATCATAAAGTTCAAACAACAAGATGAAGAACACCTTCCAATTGGAATAATATGCAACTCTATTGGGTTGTCAAAGTATGGCAACATTTCATCGGGGAAAGTGGTTCACTAGGGACCAAACCAACAAAAGGTTCCCATCTAATACAAGAAATTGACGAATGGGGACTATTTATTCCCAAGAGAGAACAACTAATCTAGGTGGTTGTTTGAAAGTCTGCTCAACAACTATCCTTAAATCAGCCACCATATTAGAAACAATATTGAACCTTGCTAGTTTGCAAGTCCCGAACTTATAGCATATTTTTCATGCCCTTCCCATTCATTTTTTTGGTATTTCAATGGCTAATACTTGTTCAATGGGCCCAACCCCCTAAACTTGTAGAGCTTGGAAAATCTTTCCAGTAGTCCAAAGAGCACCAAAACAGAGTTTGTATGTGAAAGTTATGGCCCATGAAGTTGACCTTCCAACTAGGTTCCTCGGGAACCACACCTTTCTTTCGCCATAATTTCAAGTTAGGGTTTTTTTGGATCTTAGGGGTTTTTGGATATTAACAATCTTATAAGCTGGCACACACATATATGCTAAGCATTTTATGGTAGGTATGAGTCAATACGTAAATTAGATCATTGTGCCCAGGCACTATATATGGTACCGAATGTGCCTTTTTAAGACCACCATATATAGGAAGTGATTTCAAGACCTTTGAAGGGAATAACCGAGTCATTCCCTTCAAAAGTCTTGAAATCACTCGCTATATATGGTGGTCTTAAAAAAGGCCTCTTCTGGTTACTATAGTCAGTTACAACACCACATATGAGTCCTTATTTCCCTACAGAGATTGATACAAGATGTAATAGTGGATAATAGGTAGCATTCGCGATCCTCTAAACCCCATTCTAAAACCTGATTCCATGAAAAGAATATCCTACCAAAAACAAATGTTGCAACCATTCCCATTGTATACAACAATCATCTATTACAATGTTAAGGTGTATGGCTTGGTTCACATCGAAGGGTGTAGTGAGTCGCAAAACAAGTGTTCAATGGTATAGTCTGGGATCCAACCTTGGTGGTATTTTATGTCAAAGATCAATCTGAGTAGCAAGTCCATGCTATAAACACAAATTGACACCCCTTAGTACACACAGTAACCTAGGTTTCGAGTTATACATGCCACTACTTATTACAGGTATCTCTCGACTCATTTCAAACAAGAATCTAAATCCAACAATCAACAAGCCCAGACTGTACACTTGTTTTCAACCAGTTAGCTAGTACCCCTGTCTAGATCTTGGTTTGAGGCATCACACTATTTCTTTACATGGAACTCATATTACACATCCCTTAAATCCATCGGTTGACTAACGATTTCAACTTTCTATCCGAGTAGAGGGTACAAATTTCAATATCTAACAACCTAATCCCATTAACACATACTTCATAGACCAATACCAAAAAATGTGATTACAAATGAAATTTTTAATACAGGTGAATACAATAACAAGGTGAGAACACTTCAAAATTCCATTCATGAACACAGTTATAGTCTACAGCTACAACATCATCCTTTGCTGGAGGAGTTGGTAGATTAATTAGTCTACATGAACTTTTAATATAATCTCATAGTTAGAGATTTCAGCAAACAAAAGAACACCATGCCCAATTCAAAAACATAATCAAATGTGGTTGGAACTACACTTCAATGGATTTGTGTTACAGCTTGAATCCGAAGAAACAGTGGACAGTGAGATAGGGAGTGTGGCACAAACACCATCCCAATTTAAAAACATAATCAAATGTGGTTGGAAATATACTTGAAAGGATTTGCATTACAGCTTGAATCCAAAGAACCAGTGGCCAGCGAGACAAGGAGTGTGGCACAGTTAGAACACACATGGACTCAATGTAAAGGGTTCTAGGCAATGGTTCACCCAACGTTCAATTAAACAGGATCGCTGTAGTCCATTATGTACACAGCCAGAGTCACCAATGAGCAGGGTATACGGATGAATAGTTGTGGCAAATGGTTTACCTAACATAAATTGCACACCAACAAAATACCCTACTAAAATTGACCCAGTGATCTAGCCAATAATCAAACCCAACAAGTGATGACAATGCTATGGGAATTGAATTGATTAATAAAAGTTTGTAATCGGTTGGGCAATAGACCATAGGTGAATTGGTTTAGAGTGCCAAAATAAAACCCAGGGATTCAAGAAGTTATATATTTTCATCTTCTATCCCATCCAAATGATTAAGTTTTCAATGGAGTAGAGCTGTGGGAATAGAAATGAAATAAACCACATGAGAGAAACCACCAATTAATTCTAGATAATAACCAGATTAACAAATAGAAGTTAGAACCACCACAAAATAAAGTTCTAAAGATCCAATTTTTTAAGAAAATAAAAAATTTACAAAACACTTGGAATCCCTTCAAATCTAGATTTTACCCTTCACCTGCACCATAAGAGATCTTTCCATACAACTGAAAATGAGAAGTTTGCAAATAACACAAATGGAAGTTCATATTGTGTGATTTGCTATGAACTAGAAGAAATTTCAATATGTGGTTATGCTACCAGGTAGCCTACATACTTCAGAACTAATCCCAATGCAATTTTGAGAGGTATAGATCTCAACCTCTTAAATTGTGTTGTATATTGGAAAAGGCGAGTACAAGTGCAAAGCATACTATGTTTGTATTTGTATATATATTTCTAAGGGTTGAAATCCTAGGAGATAAACAGACGTTGAATGGCCTCGAGGGGATGAAGACCCTTAGGTTCCTCAAAAGCATCATAGTTTGAAGGAAGTATGTTCTATCACTATTTGGGAGGTGT
>SNQJ01S0007062.1:2304-14119 GCA_010110895.2 Picea sitchensis
GATAGTTGCTAGGAAGTTGTGTCCTTCACTCCAGGACGACTGCGCAGACAATGGAACTTTTGATTGATGAAGGTCTTGGTGAAGATGTTTGTAGTCTATTCTGCTAAAGGATATAACTGTAGGTCGATGATCCCCTCATGTACTAAGTCCCAAATGTAGTACATGTGGCTCTCGATGTGCTTTATCCACTGCCTCTGAACTGGATCTCTATAGAACTTTAAAGTGCTCTGGTTGTCACACTAGATGATGATCGACCAATTAAATTGAATTCCCAACTCAGTGAGAAAATATTGTAGCCACATAGCCTGAATGGTTATGTTAAATAACCCTCTATACTCTACCTTGGCTGGAGATAGAGAAATAGCATCATGCTTCTTTCTCGACCAACATATAGGCTTGGAACCAAGACTAAGTGAGTAACTAGATGTGGACTTGCAATCAGTGCTATCACCATCCCAATCAGAATCAGTGAACCTGATGAGGTTCATTGTAGAGTCTGTTGCATAATGAATCCCAAAGGTGGTGGTTCCCTATACATATTGAAGGATACACTTTGCAACCTTCCAATGTAGCTAATGTGTCTCTTGCATGAACCTGGAAAATGTGCCAACTACAAGGAGAGGTCTGGTATGGAGTGTGTGAGATACAAAAATCTCCCCACTAATTGTTTGTATAGTGTGATGTCAACTAGTGGAGTGTCCCTCCCATCCTCAAGTTTGACTCTTGATAGGAAATAAGTCGGAGAAGAGTTGAATCTATCATGTGAAATCTCTCAAGGAGATCTCATTCATACTTGGCATGAGATAGTTTGATGCCTGATGCATATTGATTGATCTTGAGTCCAAGGAAGAAGTGTAGCAGACCCATGTTCACCATCAAGAACCTGTCATGTATAATCCTCTTGAATGGAACAATTGTTGAAGTCGAGCAACTGATGATCAATAAATCATTAACATACAAAACTAAGAGTAGAAGTGAATCAGTCATCCTGAGCATGTAAACATTCATGTCTGATTTACAATGTACAAAGTTTTGTGACATCAGGTAGGATTCCATCTTGGCATACCATGTCCTCAGAGCCTGCTTGAGGCCATAAAGAGACTTCTTCAGTCGACAGACCAAAGATGAATCCTACATAAATCCCTAGGGATGCTCCATATACATATCCTTAGAGAGATCGTGAATAAGAAATGCATTCTTCATGTCCATATGATGGAATTCCCATCCCTTCGCTACCACAATGGCAAGTGCCAAACATATGGAATCCATCTTTGCTACTGGAGAGAAGGTTTCATCATAGTCAATTCCATGCACCTGCTCAAATCCTTTGGAAACTAGCCTGTCTTTGTATCTAATAATCTATCTATCTGTTGCACTCTTGGTCCTGTATACCCATTTGCACCTGAAAATTTTCCTTCCAGAAGGAAGAGGAACTAGATCCCAAGTCTGGTTCTCGAGGAGAGAGTTGTACTCCTCCTGCACAGTGGATTCCCAGAAGGGATTTCCAACAACCTCTCCATAAGACTGTGGATCTAAAGAATGAACCAAGAAAATATGCCTAGGTGGCAATGGTTCAGTGGCAGTGAGTGTAAGAGGAGGCTCCTTGAAATCAAATCGAGTCCTCCTAGTATCGGCTAGATCACCAACAAGATCCCCTACATCCTGAAGAGTAGTATGGGCCCACTTTGGCCTCTTCTCTGGATCTGCATATACATATGGATTCACTAACTCTACATATGACTGTACTAACTTTGTATCTAGATCATATGAATCCTTTGAATCAGAACTCTCGTCTGAAGAAGAGTTTGCATGTGCATGCTCATCATCTCTGATAGGTAGAAGAACAAAGGTGTCTACATTCAAATGTTAAGGTACATGCGAGACACTTTACTTGAATTGGACACTATGCTCAATGATGATTCAGTATGAGGAAATATCAATGAGTTTGTACCCCTTCACTTCATCATGGTATCAAACAAAAATACACTATGTGCTCTGTGGATCAAGTGCCTTCCTCTCTTCAAAGGGATTTTGGTCCCATGCACATGAACCAAAAATACGAAAGTGGGTCACATCCAGTTTGAGGCCGCTCTAAGCCTCGTAGGGGGTCTTATCCTTAACAGATCTATGGGGAGATCTATTTTGGATGTGAGTTTCACAATTAATTTCTTCGGCCCATAATATCTATGGAAGTAACTCTGCATGTAGCATGCAAGATTCCATCTCTTTTAGAGATCCGTTTTCCGCTCAACAACTCCATTTTGTTGTGGAGTATAGGGAACTGTGTGCTGCAACTGAATCCCTACCTCATGACAAATATTTTGGATCTCATGGTTGACATACTCTCCTTTGTTATCAATTATGAGGACTTTGATTTTCTTTCCTGATTGTGTCTCAACTAGGGCTTTGAAATCTCTGAGATGTTGAAAGACCACTGATTTTTAAGAAAATCCATGTGAAGCATGAGAAATCATAAAAAAAATGAGCACATACCTTTCTTTGTTGATTTATGGATGTGGAAAAGGGCCCATGAGGTCACTATGGATCATACCTAAAGGAGATGAAGCTCTCTGAGTCTTTCGTTTGTCGAATTTCTCTTGAGGGTGTTTTCCAAGAACACATCCCTCACAAATTCCTTTGGAGAAGTGGATGTCGGGTAGACCATCAACCATTCCCTTCTTTCTAATATGTTGTTTATATTTGAAATTTAAATGCTCGAACATTTCGTTCCATATCCTACTTCTTTCATCAACATGGGTAAGAAGTAAAGAAAAATTGAGTTCAATAAATTCAAAAAATGTGTAAAGCATTGATTTATGATTTACCTCACTAGTAGAAACCATGGAATTGGTTTGCATGTCATAGGTATCCACAACATTAGGTGTGAATATGAATTTCTTTCCGGTGCCAGAATTTTTCATCTAATACATGGAGAGAATATTGACGAAAAGTTTGGGAACATGCAACACATTCTCGAAGCTTCCATTTGTGAGTTAAATCCTTCCTTTCTCGGTGACCTTGACTAGAGAGTTGTCCCCCATCAGAATATGAGTACCTTCTACTCCAGTGAAGAATAGAATGCTTTTTTGGCAGCCATGTGATTTGATTCTCCTGAATCTATGATCCAAGCATCGAGAGAGGAGTTTATAGCAATCAAAGCATGGCTAGAATTGCCTTTCTTGGCATTTTGTTCTTATGGATTCTTCTTCTTGGAACCCTCTAGGATGTGATCTCCAAGGTTGTTTTGATGAATTATTTGAGTCATTAGATATCACTTGTTTTGTTAGTTATTTATTTTTCCTCTCTTTTCTCAACTCCAATCTCTTCACCAATTATATGTTTTTCATCTTGGTTAAAAATGCAGAAGGGAGGAGGTTAAAAGGGTGTAACATACCTAGCCTATGACTATTGGGCTATGCCACATAGAAACTCTTGTAGAATTGAATATATTGTAACATACTCTATAACATCCCCAACATCCAATTGGGTTGTGCCACATAACATTTTCGAGCTGCATGCAAATTAAAACATATACACATAGAAACTCTTGCGTAACTTTATATATATAACTTAAAAAAGACAAATACATTTTTTAAATGGACAGATTCATACCGAAATAAAATTAAACATATACATGCATCATATACAGGCAATACCCATAAATATAAAGATAGGTATAAACCACACATAGTAAAAACCCATAAAAATAAACACATATATAATAATGCAGCATGTAATTTAACAAAAAATGGAAACTTATATTGGTAAAAATATCACCAACTGCGTGCATACCTTCCATGAACCTCCCATCCTTAGACCACACTTCTCATCACTCTCATCAGTGGGTCATCCCTGAGCTAGGACTAAACTCCACCTGGGTAAAGGGGTTCCTGACTAGGATGATGTATCTCAGACAATAGGAAAGACTCTGTCAGAGGTGCCAACTTATACTAACAACCTACAGTCCCTCATTCCCCACATGCCTGTCCCACCCCAAGAAGTGTTCCCCTTATCTACTCAACAGTCCTTCGACTTCCTCACTTCCTTTCTGGGGCTTCAACAACAGGTCAGATAAGAAACCTCAGAGTCTTGTAGCTGCAGTTTGGCACCTTTGGGAAATCAATTCCCAACAATTCTCTCACCTAGAGAGAAATTTCTCATGGGCCTGACAACCCATCTCTTCAATATCCCATAGGCTTAACAAATTGCTTCTTCAGTCGATCTCCCAAGGTAACCAGGTACATATACAGGTATGGGTACAGATACGGGTACAGGTATGGGTACAGATACGGGTAAAAGTACAGTGATAGGAAGGTACGAAGGATAGCTGAATGAGTGGGTGAATGATGATGGAATGATAAGAAAATGAACTAATTCCAAGCTATATGTACGCATGTCCCCAACTTGACACTTGTCATGTTGAGAACCACTTTGGCCCACTTATCCCCATACTTAGAACTTAGGATACAATAACTATCCAAACTTTATACTTTAAGGAATATTAATATAATATTCTTTTTTGGCTTAAGCTCCCTAGATTAGCCCCTTATCCTTAACTTTTATCCCCCCCTTTCCCTAACTAGTGGAGTTTAGGGCCCCATACTCTTTTATCATGATCAATCTACACATAGTGATGTATTTTATATTAATGATATACATAATTACATAAATAGGCTCACTCGCCTTTATCATCTAGGCTCTTTGACCTAATTCAACACATAAACCTCCTAGCTTATAATAATTGGCTCACCATCTTATAAAACACAACATATACACAAAGGATCCTTGGCCTCAAAATTGCGCGCACTTAAGTTTGTTGTGCATAGTATCCTAGAATGTGCACACTTCATCATTTTAGTGCGTAGTACATGTGCACACTATACCATGGAAGGTGCATACAAAAATGATGTTTAAAAAATCATTGGCTTAAGTACATTTTCATTTACATTTACAGTTGGGGTTCAGCCTGGGGGTATTACAATCCCCTCCCCTTATTTATGCATTGTCCTTAGTGAATTATGTACACATATCAACACGATTTCCAAAATATTCAAAACTATGTGGGTATTCTACCCGCATTGCATCCTCATGATCCCAAGTAGTGTCCTCAGGACAATACCAGGTCCATTGGACCTTTACAAGCCCTATGGATCGATTCCAGAGCTGTTTGATTTTCTGGTCCAGAATGTGTACTGAATGCACTTGGATAATGCCTTCTTGCTCCACTTGAATCGCATTCCGATCAATTACATGATTATCATTAGGTATATATCTATTTAGCAATGATACATGGAATACATTATGAACAGACATAGATGCAAGAAATGCAATCATATAATCCATTGGACCAATCCTATCTAGGATTTCAAATGGTCCACAATATCTAGCTGCCAACTTGGAATAGTTTCCCAACTTCAGTGAAGTTTTGTTGTCTTTAACCTTCAAGAATATATGATCACCCACTTTAAACTCCCTGTGAGTTCTACCCTTGGAAGCATAGATTTTCTTCCTATCTTGGGAAGCCTTTAAATTCTGTTTAATTTTCAACATTTTCTTTTCCATTTCCATGAGTAAATATGGCCCAACCATTGCTCTATCTACTCAGTTATCCCAACTTACCAGTGTGTTGCACTTTCTTCCATAATGTGCCTCAAATGGGCTCATATTTAGAGATGTTTGGTACCCATTTTTATAAGAAAACTCTACTAAGTGTAGGTAGTCTTCCCATTTTGATGGTTTATCCATCACATACATCCTCAACATATTCTCAATCACTTGATTCACCCTCTCTGTTTGTCCATCTTATTATGGATGATAAGTTGTGCTAAAATTCAAATTTGTTCCAAATCCCTTAAATAATCCCTTCCAAAAATTTGATGTAAATTTTGGATCTCTATCAGACACAATTGTATTGGGTATACCATGTAATCGAGGAATTTCTCTCATATAAACATCAACAATGTTGGTTTCCTTGTGAGTGAGCTTTATTGGGATAAAATGGGCATATTTAGTAAGATTATCCACCACTACCATGATAGAATCATGTTGCTTGTTTGTTCTAGGCATTTTGGTGATGAAATCCATTGATAAAAGTTTCCATTTCCACTCAGGAATGGGTAGTGGCTATAGGAAACTAGCTAGGTGTCTATTCTCAACCTTTACCTTTTGACATTCTGAACATTTGGCAATAAAATCAACAACTTCTTTCTTCATTCCTACCCAATAATAGTGTCTCTTGATAGCTGCGATAGTTTTATGATAACCTAGGTGCCCAACATAAGGTATGCTATGCATTACTTTCAATATCATATTTTTCAATTTCTGGGAATTTGGTACATAAATTATTCCCCTATATAAGATAATTTCGTCATTTTCTAGCTTATAGTCTTTAATTTTCTGCTGCAAAATACCTTGTTGTAATTTTGCCATTAATTCCTTGTATTGCAAATTTGATTTTGCAGCCTCCAAATTTTTTTCTTTCAAATATGATTAGTACATGCTTATGGTTGTAGCATGCAACTCATGCACCCTTCTGCTGAGTGAATCAATCACCTTGTTCTATTTCCCTTTGATATGGTTTATATCAAAGTCATATTCACTAAGAAATTCTAACAACCTTTTTTTCCTAACATTTAGAGTTGGCTGATCAAATAAATATTTCAGGCCATTATGCTCTGTCCTTATCTAAAACCTTTTCCCCATGAGGTAGTGCGGCAGTGCCTCCACTTCCTCAAGACATGCACTATGGTTTCCAAATCCAAATCATAAGTGGCATAGTTCCTGTCATGTTCCTTCAACTTCCTTGATTCATAACATACAACAAACCCATTTTGACTCAGGACTCCACCAAGTCCTTCTTTACATGCATCTGTGCATACAATGAAGTGTTCATTTGGGTCTACAATCCTTAGTATTGGGTCAATTGTTAATAATTGTTTCAAATGTTGGAAACTCTTTTCACAATCCAATTTCCACTGAAACATCACACCCTTCTTTTGCAAGGAAGTGATTGGGTGTGCAATCTTTAAGAATCCTTCAATAAATATCCTATAGTAGCCTACAAGGCCCATGAATGATCTGACCTCTGTCACATTCATTGGCACTAGCCATCCTCTAATCGCTTATATATTCTCAAGATCCACTGCTATCCCTTCCTCTGAAATGATATGCCCCAAATATTGAATTTGCTTCTCATAAAATGATCACTTGCTCAATTTGGCATATAATTGATGCTCCCTTAATACTTGTAATACCATCCTCAAGTGTTTTTCATGCTCATCCTCTGACTTAGAATATATAAGAATGTCATCTAAAAATACAATGACGAACTTATCTAAGTATTCTCTGAAAATACCATTCATTAAACACATGAAGACAACTGGTGCATTTGATAACCCAAATGGAACCACTGTGAACTCATAATGACCATACCTTGTTTTGAAAGAAGTCTTGTTGATGTCTTCTTCTTTAATTCTTACTTGATGATAACCAGACCTAAGATCAATATTGGAGAATATTTTTTTATCTTTTAGTTGATCAAAGAGGTCATCGATCATTGGAAAAGGCTACTTATTCTTCACAGTTACCTTGTTCAACTGCCTAAAGTCAATGAAACGTATTAGTGTTCCATCCTTCTTCTTCACGTATAAAACTGTGGCACCCCAAGGTGATACACTTGGGAATACATACCCCTTCTTCAGAATCTCTTCAAGTTTCATTTGCAATTCCTTCAATTCTGCTGTACTCATCCTATAGGGAGTCTTGGATACTGGAGCTACTGTGGGCATCATATTTATGGAGAAATCAATGTATCTTTTAGGGGGTAATATTGGTATCTCCTTAAACACATATTCAAACTCTTTTAGGACTTCATAATATTCAATATTTGACACATTTTCTTTAGGTGTCTCCTCCATATGTGCTGCAAATATTTGACACCCTTTTTTGTAACATTTCTTCAGCTGCAATGCTGAAATTTCTCTTATGGTTACTTCCTTGGGAATTCCCTACACTGTCCTTAGGTTCCCTTCCTCATCCAAGCAAGTAAATGCCTTGTTATGATAGTATAGGATAGCATGATGCCAGTCCAACCAATCCATCCCAATTAGACAATCATAGGAACCTAAAGGCAAGATGTTCAAATCTGCCCTGGTGTTCAGTCCATTAATTTCCATAGGACATGACTTAACCATATCATTAACTTTTCTTTTTGCTCCGGTATCCAGCTGCAACAACCACGATTTTTCATGCTTTTGTCTTGGAAAATTCAAACTTTCCACCATCTTAGGATCTATATAACTATGACTAGCACCTAAATCAATTAAAATAGTAATGGTTTGCTTGTTGATCATACCTTCCACTTCAATCATATGTGACTGATATTTTGCTTGCTTGTTGTCTAGGGCTGCATAGATCCTTGGTACATTTATGCCCATGTCTTCCACTATTTCATCTTGTTGTACATTGTGAATAGTCCTCACTTTTTCACCTCTGTTAGGGAAATCTCTAAACATATGATCTCCTTTACAACCCCATCATTGAATAGGTGGTTTCCTTGGCCTTTGCCCCTTTGTATCAATCATTATGGGTTCTCTGAAAGTTGGTTGTCCCTAAGGATTATTTATGAAGAATGGTGGCTTAGTTCCCTTATTCCTCTAATCCATCTTGAATTTATTTTTGTCTTCCCAAGATTTTTAGAAAGTTGGCCATGATTTTTGCTGATCATATAGGCATTTAGCTTGCCCTATGGTATCCTTCAATGTTTTGGGATCATCATATTGTATTTTTTCACTGATGAATGATGTAAATCCACTCAAATACCTCTGAATCTTAACTCTCTCATCCTTGATGAAAGAGACATATTTCAACAATTCTAAAAACCTTCTTTCATATTCATCTATGGTCATACTCTCAAGTTTGAGTTCAAAGAACTCTTTTATTTCCTTGTCATAGTATCTCTTAGTCAAGTATTTATTCTCAAAATAATTCTTGAGTTCCTTCCAAGTAACACTCTTCTCTTTAATGTTTTTCACCTGCACAAGTTGATCCCACCACATGGGTTCCTTTCCCTTGAGTTGATAGATGCCAATTCTTCCTTCTGCATGAGAAGAATAATTATGCAATTGAAAATACTTTCTCATGCACAACAACCATGTCTCTGCATCTTCATACTTCTTGTTCTCACCATCAAATGTAGAAGGTTTAATTTTGTTCGTTTCTCCTCGTAGCTCATCCACCTGTTGGCAGCCAATTCAATTTTTATTTTACCCTTAAAGCTGCCTACACCTATGTCTCCTGAACTTCAAATTTCTGTCGCATTTTGCAAACATAAGACATTTTTATTTCATGCTACATTTGCAATTGGTTTCGATTTATACTTTTTCACGACTGAAAGCATGAAAACTCCCCCATCATTATGTGGACTGTCATGATCTGCCCATTGATATTCTGATTGGTACTTATCTTTGGTTTATTTTTAGAATTATGTCCATTTGCCTATTATCACTCTGATTGCACAACTTGATTTTTATTTAATTGATAAAGCTTTGAGCATGTTGATTGATGAATATAGGGGTCTTGGTGAATTAAATGTTTTTATATGGTATGATCCTCATTACTATAAGCTCTTGACTCATCGATTTTATGAAGTCTCTTGTCGCAATGTTTATAAACTTTGATTATGTAAAAGGCGCATGGGTCACATATAAGGTTGATTTCATATTGAATGGAAATGTTTGATTATACACATGGCGCATTGATATAGTTTATGGTTTTGGTTTCACATTGATTAATGGCACGTTGATATGACTATCCACCGCTCGAAATTTCGGTTTGGCTGATTAGTATGGTTTAAATGATATGATGAGTGATTGAACATCACTGTACTGTGTCATTAATATACTGCATGGCGGTGATAATACCACCACCTTCACACGCATACATTAATTCGTTCCCCTTTGAGCACTTGCAGTTGTTAGCCTTAACGATTTTTTCTTCCCTGTGTATTCTTGTGTTCAATTCAAACCCTACCATGCACCCGCACCATGGCTCCGGTCGTAAGGGCTGAACCCAATGGCAGCCAGGCATTTTTTATGTTTGATGGTGCTTACAGCGACCTGGAGGAATTCGGATGGCTCTCGTTCATACGAAAGTTTGATGGCTTTAACCCTCATGTGGCTCGACAATTTTCATTAACCTTTGATGGCTGTCGAGCCAAGGTTGGGGATGTGCAGTTGGAAATTGATGAGCAATTTCTCAGTCTAGCTACCGGTCTGCCTGTTGTCGGACAGAGATGGTCGAAAAATTGTAAAGTGGAAGATGTCCCGTGGACATTGCTCTTCCATTCACGAAGAGTGAGCTCCTGTGACAAAGGTTTGCCAGCAAATATGCTAAAGCAACGATGGCACAAATTGTTGATGGTAACAAAGCAATTCATTACTTGCGAGGGCCGGTATGGTTTCGTGTTCTTATATCACCTTAGGCTACTGATGGTTTTCATAGGGTATGAGCTTAACATGCCTTACTACTTGCACAGGAGTCTGTTTAAAATGTCTAAAAGGTACAAACGCAACCAGTCCGATACCAGTCTTTTCCATTTTGGGTTAATTAAAATCCTTGCGGTCTGTCATTTGGGATTACGATGGGACTGTTGGAATGATTTTCTTCAACGCAATAAGTTTGAGGACTCAAGCCCACCACAGGTTGACAAGGCTGTTGTGAGCGAGTACAAATCGATACCCTCTGTCCCTTACAGTGCTCTGTTACCCAAACCCCTACCGGAGCCACCTATTGACCTACCCAATTTTGTCACCACAGATGTGGAAAATGCTAAACCCGTGGCTAAAAGGCCTAAAGCCAAACCTAATGCCAATTCTAAAGGCAAGAAGAACGCTCGATTAATATCTCGCATGGAAAGAAACAAACCTAAAATCCCTGTCAACCCTGACCCTATTATGGTAAGTGAAGACTCTGACTCAGAGATTGAACACTACCTAGCAAGCAAGTATCCCTATTCTGAAGGTCTATGTGATAAAACCGCATACGATTTTGTGAAGAACATACCACCTTGTTTGCTAAACGATCCAAATTATCTCGGCATTAAAATGCCCTGTGAAACCCCTGGTGACTCGTCAAAACCCCCTCCTGTTCTATCTCAACCAGCAGCTCCACCATGTGATCAGTGTGGCATATGGTAAGAAAGGTATTACCTCGATGTGCCAATGCTGCAGTCCAGAATTCATGCTCTGGAGGATCAAGTTGCAAGGCTCTCTGGTCAAAAGGGTAAAATTCCATCCACTGATAAGAAGCAACGAACAACTGGTTCGATTTTATTCAAGAACGTGGAGTCGACAACAACATTCGTCAATTCAAAATTGGCGTAGCTAGATCAACCTCACTGGTATGATTGCCACCTGTTTATATGACAAATTCATGAACTCTGTTTACACCGTGGATTTGCTCTGTCACATAAGCATGTATTTTTGTATATAATTTGGTTTTGATAAAATCTAATTTTGTTATTGTTTAAGTTTGATTGGATTTGGCTTTGATTTGATGGATCGTCGGATAGATTTGATTGTTCCAATTTAGCTTCAATTAGATGCTCTGTTGATCATTGAAGTTGTTAATATTTTCTAAACATAGGCTGTGTTAGGACCACACTATGCACCTTTTTGCCTATACTTTTTGCCATTATTATACCCTTGATCACCTACATTTGAACCTATATTATCACTTTGTCTGATCATCTCAAAGGTATACAACGTCCTTTCTCATTACTATATGCTTAATCTGTTTTGCATAATATTTTACATCA
>SNQJ01S0007062.1:24478-91269 GCA_010110895.2 Picea sitchensis
TGACAGGTTTATCTTCTTCATAGATTGAATTGTCATATATAAGTTTTTGCATAACAGGTTTCCCTTATTGCAGGAATTTATAATCATAAGATTGTTATGATTTTATTTTATGTCTTGTTTGTCCTGTAAAACACTTCAAGGAGAAGCATAGCCTATCGTTTACGAGAAGCTATTGAACCAATCCGGTGCGAGTTTTCTCCTCCGAACAGCTTAGAAGTTATCATACACAGGGCAGACTTGGAGCGTTTCCAGGTCAATTAGTTTGTTGCTTACTGTTTTCATTAAGTGGTTTAATCTAGATATAAGTTTAATTAGATTTATATTAGATTGTTTAATTTCAGTAAATATATTAGATCGTTTAATTTCAGTTATGTTTATTTCTTTTTCCTAAAATATAAAAAATCAAAAAGATTGTTGGTCGTCTTAGGGCAGAAAACACATGAGTTTTGCAGGTTTTAATTAAATCTGTAGGCTGTTTATAGTGTATATTTGTGAATAAGTAATATTTTAACTAGTAATTAGATAGTTGATTTGAGTTATTATAATAGTAACTAGTAGATTGTATATAATAGTTACAATAGTTTATTTCTAGTTTTATTTAGTTAGTTTTAATTAGTTTAGTTTCTTTTATTTAGTTTTAGTTAGATTACTTAGCTCAGATCAATTCTCTCTTTGGTTTTCTTAAAATACCTTAGAGTGGCCAACGGAGCCGTTAAACTCGTCAGGGTGGTCCATTCCAAATGACTTGGGTTATTTAGACAACCCCAGACTGGTTCCACTCTCCCAGTTGACGGACGGTCAATTTCGCCCGTCAACACCACCCTAGACCTCTTATGCTTCCTAACAGAGGATGGACTTGACTTTTTGTGTCGTGGCTTATTGTAATGTCTTGGGGAGTGATGGTGATGTCTACTAACACTTCTTGTTCTTCTTTTCTCATCAGGAGACCTATGACTTCCTAATTTTCTTGAGCCACTCTCCTTATCCATATTATTTTCTATTATGTTCAAGCTCTACATTAACTTCATGCTGAAGTGATCCTATTGCTCCTTATCTCTCATAATCCTTTCATTATCATATTTATGGCTTTGGAAATACTTTTGCAAATTTTTAATGGTCTATACCATATTCATGTTTCCATCCCTTCCTTCTCCATGTCCATTGGAGTTTGTTCCTTCAATTCCCATATGGACATCCATCCCTCTTATCTCATATTCCTGGTTGTAATCCCCCTGTGCATCTTCCATTCCTCTACACTCTATGTTGATCCTGATCTGATCTAGTTGTTTTTAACTCTACAAAATGTGTCACCAACAAAACTTTGTCAAGCTAATTGTTCCAAAACTTTCATGAAAATATGAACCATTCTAGTTTAATAATGCATTAGAATTATTTCCTCTGATTTCCTAAAAAATCAATTTCCCAGATAAACTTTCTAGGTGAATAATCATATTCTACTATCCAAGGCCTTTCCAATGCCTTCTTCCATGCTCAATTATGAGTCTTGAGCAGAAAGTTATGGCCTTTTGAAGTTAGTTGGGTCTTAAAATTTACCCTCCATTGTTTGTCCTATAACTTCCTCATAAAATCACAGTTTGACAAACAATTTACACCATTACAAATCTCTCTTTGGGCTCCTTCATTTGTGCTACAAAGACATGTTATCGCCCAATTTGTAGCTAGGTCAAATGGCTAGAATATAGAGGTGTAAAAAGAACCTACCCCACCCAATGTCACCACAATGGGGAGGTTCTTTCTATTTAGGGAGGTTAGGCCAAGGGGAGACATCCTCGGTAACCTGGGGTTTTGAATATGCCAAGGTATAAAGGTCAAAGTAAAAGTCCCTCCTCACAAGTTACCACCAAGATCAGATAGTCCGGCTAAACAACCAATAATGAAGTGTAGCCCCAAATGAGAACACCTGCCCGGCACAAGACAATAACAAAACAATATATGCAGGCTATAATTCAATTGGTTAGTACTTCATATAACTATATGATATCAATATATTAGCAATTATGACAATAGATATTGATGAGATTAATGTTAATTAATATAGCAATGGAACGATATCAATTCATCAACAAATATTGAGATGATGCAACAAACAATGTATCCAATCAATTCCTTACTCAATAAATGCTTTAAAACACCATCTAATTTCTTATCAACATAAAATGTTGCATCAAGATGGAATAACCAAGTGTGACTTCATCCTTATTAGGGTTAGTGGTTAGTTAGGGTTTCAAATTATAAGATTTTTAAGAGTTTACTTGACCACTATCACTTCAACGTTGGAGACCTAAGATCAGTGCCTAAGGGTAAATGGAGTCAATTTAAGAGAGGGCACAAAGGTTGAAGGGAATAGACTAAGGACTAGAGGGAAGGGTTTTGAAGTGCTGCAATGGCAGGGCCCCAGAATCAAAACCCTAGGGGAAAGAGGCTCACTCTGGTATTTCTTAAGCAAGGACTCGTGCTCTTTCCTCCTTTCTTAAGTTAAACTTGGCAAAATGGCTAGCATAAAAGATAATTCAAGACAAGAAAGTGAGGTGAGGGAGAGCGTTGCAATGGCAAGGCCCTATCAAAAAACCCTAGAAGCAGGACGACCCTAGGTGTAGATAACCTAGGCCTGGGACGTCTCCTCCTTCTTGACTTTTAAAAGGCATGGCTAGCATAGGGGAAGAAGTAAAAAGAGTGTAGCAATGGCTAGGCTCTTCCTTCCTTCTTCAATGGCTGAGAATTTGTCTTTTAGGGGACATGAGACAACAACCTACTTGTGTGTTTGTCCCCTGGGGTTTTAAAATCAGAAAAATTTATAATAAATGCAAGGATATAAGACTACAACCATTCAATTAAGAAGTTTTGCAGAAAAAACACTTACATATCATGATGAAATAGCATTGCAAACCCTAGTTGTAAAACTTCCTTCAAGAGAAATGCCAGAAAATACCAAGAAAAGCCTTCCTTCAACAAGTGCGCCTCACTCAAAAGATGAAATATCCAACAAGGGCGCAAAAAATCAGATCTCACTAGGAGAGTGAGTTGTGTGTTATGTCAAAATGAGGATAAAACTCCTCAATATATACTGTATCAATGACCTTTAATTAAATTTAGGTCATAAAAATTAGTCGACAAGGCCTTAAATCAAAATCATATTGTTTTTACATTAAATGTTCTTTTAAAACCCTAAATGAGAAAAAGGTGAGACGTCAAGCCCTCCTAAGGGAGACATTAGGCCTTTTTTCAGGCCAGTGCAGCATCCAGAAGCCAAACGTTAGCCCTCCTTGGGCTCTTCCAAGCTGCCACATGCGCCAACAACCCTGTCCATCTGTTCTATGTTCATAATGACATCACAAGCCTCCTGGTGACGTCCTGGGTCATTTGGGGCCAGCATTCCACTTCAAGTGGGTCAATCCCCTTAGGCCTGGCTCAACCAAAGTGCCCCTGATGGGACATCCTCTACTTCTCTAGTACAAAACCTCAGTCAAACACTGTCCTATATTTGCCCCTCTGATGGGGTCTCAGCAACCATCTGATGGGCTCTTCATCCGCATGGAGGTCCGAACTAATCATCTCCCCATGTGTACCGGTCCAAATGGTACCTGGTCGTCGGGCATGGTCCTGCACACAAAAAACTACGCCCTCCATGGGCTCATTAGTCACAGGGATCATAGAAATGTTAATCACATCTCATCATTAATATTATCAAACATATGCATAAAAACTCTGATATATCATTCAATAGCTCAAAGAATTTACAAAAACCTACAATACAAGGTTGAGAAAAAGGACAAGATACACTATTGGGCTAGTATCCATAAGGAAAGGAAAGTTTCCAAGGGGTTTCATCCAAGTCGTGTATATGGGGTGAAGTGGTTTAAGGGATGTCTAGACATACAGGTAGAGTGAGAGCTAGGGATGCACGATATTACATGTGGGTGCCTTTGTAGAAGGCGAGCTGTACCTGTCATGGATGCAATTTTTCCAAGCCCCTTTTTGCCTTTATTATTTTATTTATTTTCTTTTTCTTCTTCTTTTTCTTTTTATTCAAGGGCTAACCAGAGGAAATTGCCTTGGTGTGGTGACCAGAGCTGACAGTGTTACCCACAAGTACTTTCACAGCAATGATAAGGCTGGCTCGTAATGAGACCCTGTTTCCCTTGGCCATGCAACCAAAGGTCACTGCCCTGGCATGGCAACTAGATGGTGGCAATTTCATGTTGTTAGGTACCCGTGAATATAATAGGCTGGCTCATGATGAGACCCCCTATACTCTTGATTAGTTCTTGTTATTTTTTTCTAGGTCCCTCTTGTTTCTTACGGAGAGGCTTTTTATTGCCTTCTCGGGGATCCCTGGGAAAGGCATCTCAAGGTTTCATTTCTAGGATTTTATCTTTTACCAGCTGCTTTTACCTTCTGGGCCTTCAAACCCTTCTTCCCATGAGATAAGGTGAAACCCCACAAATAGATCATCTTAATGCCCAAACAAGGGGAATGGGACAGATGAGTGGGTGGCAAGATGGAAAAGTGGTGGTGTGATGGGAGTGGACGATGGCTCTTCAAAAATCCCCCAGTGGAAAACCAAAACCTATGGGTACAGGCTTGCTAGGGCACCCAGTCAATCTCCCCAAGCATGGTCAAGTGGATCAATGTAAGATCCAAGCATTCGTAAGAAATAAAAGGAATTAGATGCATACATTTAAAGGTTATAATGATCAAAAGTGGCACATACCATGATACCTGGACCAATTACCTCATGGAGCAAGACCCTTCTCCGATACAAGACCAAGCCGATGGTGATGGATGTTGCTGCTGCTGACAAGACAAATCTGACGAAAGAAGAAAAGGATGGGCCCTCCAGGGCCATGCTCAGGTCAATCCTGCTCTTGGTACTCCATGTCGAGGACCTGTTGGCCTCGAGACATGATCTCCTGCTCAGGATAACATCTGGCTCCAACTCGGGGACATGTGCTCACTGTAGAGTGCATAAGAACCTCAGCATATCTGGCATTAACTGTAAACCTTCTCAACTCGATAGCGACATTAGTAACAAATATGGGGTGGTATTTCTACCTCGCATATATAGACATATATATATAAACTGAAATAAAACAATCAGTATGTAGATGTGAAAGAAAACTAACATGAAATGCAAATGGTATAATACACGGAGAATGCCTACATACCTGTACTTACCTGTGGAGTCAGGTCCCACCACCTTGGTGGGGTTTAAAGAGGTTCCTGTTGATAGGTAATGGGCGCCTTCTTCCTTCTAAAGTGGACAAGTAGTATGAATTATCAACTGATTCCATTCCAACTTTGAAGGGTTCGAGCCATGACTGTGTGCTTCCTCTTACATTATTTGACTCTCCTTTTTGGGTATCTCACATCCATACCATATCTCCCTCCTTATACTTTCTGACTTTGTATTTGGTTGTTCCCTGAACAACCCTGGTGTATTGTACTGAGGGAGGTGGGTGGGCTTCTGCTGTAAAAACTTCTTGTTGAGATGGGTGGATTTGTACGTTATCTTCATTTTTTTTTAATGTCTTCACCGTCCCAATTTCTTTGTTCTTGAATTCATCTAGGAGTTGTTGTTATTCTTCTTTCTTGGGCCATTTGATCTGATCAAAGTCTTCCTTTGTTGCAAAGGGCATGTCTTTTGGAGAATATTTCTGAAGAGTTTGTAACATATTGTTATTCACTTTGTCATTATTAACGAGATGAATAATATCCTGCACATGGTCCCCAGTTATTGGTACATTGAGTAAACGTCTGACCGTTCCATCTTTTAAAGGTAATCACAAAAATGTGAGGTCCATCTCAAGGGAACCACCCAACATTGCACCAAACTTCCTAGATAATAACATTCCCCACACATCTGGGACATCAACCACCACAATGTCAATGTGGACTGTCTTCTCTGGATACTCCTTCAGGCATACTTCAACATTCTCAACTACCCCATGTGTGGGTATTGCTTTAGATTCGAAGCCACACACATTCCTGTAAGGCCGTGTGACCTTCAAACCCACTTGTTGCATGACTTTAAGTGACATCATGTTGGCACCAACACCTGTATCCAACATGCAATTGTTGAGATTTTTGTCATTCATTGTCAAAGTCATGAAGAAAGGAGGTTTTTCACCTTATTGGACCCTCAAATGGTCAGCTTGCAACATAATAGGGGGGTCCATAGGTTCATATGATCCCGAAAAGAAAGTATCAAAGCATTCCTTGATGGATGGGATCTTGATTTCTTCTCTCAGGGGGACATTCACATGCATATTTGATAACGCCCCTTCAAAGTCAAAATTTAGGTCAACCTTACCAGCCTTGGATGTCTTGGGAAGAAGTATCTCCATGGGCGGCGGTTTCGCTTGATTAGCAGCAGGTTGTTTGGAGTTCTTCCTTCTGTATACTTGAACTTCTTGTTTCTTTAGATTTTCTCGTGATTCCTGGTCCAGGTTGTTTATTACCGCCATCCTTGTTTCTCTGGCTACTTCCCTCAAGGCTTCTTGATGTTCTATATCTGTGATATTTAACTGAGGAATCTCCATGAAACAATCCATATTGTTGACTTGCTAATGGGTAGCATTATAAGGACATTCATGCTCCCAATGTGCTTCACTGCACTCCAGGCACTAGGGATTTTCATCAACAATGTTTGTAGGGGCCAAGGTATTTGGAACTTCATGCTCATTCTTTGGCTTGTAAAATTGGTTCCCTTTCTAGAATTGTCCTTTGTACGGGGCCCTGGGTGCTTGGATCTGAGATTTTTCAAGTCTGAAAATCCTACTCATCATTTCTTCTTGTTTCTTTATGATGCCATCCATGGAGGCTTGTAGCTTGCTGATACTGGTACATAGATCTGAAGTAGGATCAGTATTCTGTACTATTTTCTTCTTGGTGTCTATTCTCCCCCTTAGGTTAGAAAAAGGCTCAATTTTAGATGAAAGGAGGTTCCCTTCTATCTTGGTGGTGAGCTCTTGGGATTCTTGAATGGACTGGGGGTTTTGTCTCTAAGAAGATACCCTAGTTGGCCATTGAAAGATTTGGTTTAAATATGGACAAGGTAGTCATCCTTCGGGTGATGGTTTGCAGGAATTCTTTGTAGCAACATCTCGAATCTGGTGTGCAATTCCCGAATGGACTCATTTTCATACTTAGCAAGGCTATTTAGTCGAGTGAGAAGAATATTAGGGTCTTCTTTGATACTCCATATTTTGAGAAAGGCCTCTTCAAGTCTATCCATGCTTTTGATTCTTTCGTCGGGAAGGCTTAGGTACCAGCGCCTTGAGGCATCATAGAGAGTAGCGGAGAACAACTTCATGACCAAATATTCAGCATCATCACTGATGGGGTGAAGCTGAAAGAATGCCCAAAAGTTGCTCATATGCTCTTCGACATTGATTGCATCAGTACCGGTGAATTTAGGCAACCACTTTTTCATACTTTGGTGGCATCTACCTAGGGTAGCCTGGTATGGCTGACATGTCTAATGGCCTGAAAAGGGTAGATGACCATTGTCTTTGATTATTTTTTGGGTTCGTTGTAGCAGTCTGAGAGGTAGACATGATTCTTAAAGGAAGGCTCTTCTCGAAAAGTGATTTGACAACAGGAGAGTTGAAGGGAGGCTTCCTTCTGAAAGACAAAGGAAGATTGTTGAATATCCTTTTAGTTTGTGGAGTTGCCAGAAAGTTTACATGAAACTACCAAAGAAAAAGGGGAAAAAAACACCCTGGTGGAGTCGCCAGGTAAGATTGTAAGAAAAGGTCTCTGAGGCAAGGCTTACCAAAAATATTTGTCGTTTGAGGAGAATTGACTCACTGTTCCCCTGCAGCGGTGCCAAAATGTTATCGCACAGTTTGTAGCTAGGACAAATGGCTAGAAGATAGAGGCCAAACTGGCGTAACAGGAACCTAACCCACCCAATGTCACCACAATGGGAAGGTTCTTTCTATTTAGGGAGGTTAGGCCCAGGGGAGACGTCCCCGGTAACCTAGGGTTTTGAAGAGGCCAAGGTATAAAGGTCAAATTAAAAGTCCCTCCTCAAAGGTTACCACCAAGATCAGATAGACGGCTAAACAACCAATAATGAAGTGTAGCCCCAAATGAGAACACCATCCCGGAACAAGACAATAACACAACAATATATGCAGGGTATAATTCAATTGGTTAGTACTTCATATAACTATCTGATATCAATATATTAGAAATTATGACAATAGATATTGACGAGATCAATGTTAATTAATATAGCAATGGAACGATATCAATTCATCAACAAATATTGAGATGATGTAGCAAACAATGTATCCAATCAATCCCTTACTCAATAAATTTTTTAAAACACCATCTAATTGCTTATCAATAGAAAATGTTGCATCAAGATGGAATAACCAAGTGTGACGTCAGCCTTATTAGGGTTAGTGGTTAGTTAGTGTTTCAAATTATAAGAGTTTTAAGATTTTATTTGACCACTATCACTTCAACGTTAGAGACCTAAGATCAGTGCCTAAGGGTAAATGGAGTCAATTTAAGAGAGAGCACAAAGCTTGAAGGGAATAAGCTAAGTACTAGAGGGAAGGGTTCTGAAGTGCTGCAATGGCAGGGCCCTAGAATCAAAGCCCTAGGGGAAAGAGGCTCACTGTATTGTTTCTTAAGCAAGGCCTCGTGCTCTTTCCTCCTTCCTTAGGTTAAACTTGGAAAAACGGCTAGCATAAAATATAAGTCAAGACAAGAAAGTGAGGTGAGGGAGAGTGTTGCAATGGCAAGGCCCTCTTACCAAACCCTAGAAGCAGGACAACCCTAGGTGTAGATAACCTAGGCCTGGGACGTCTCCTCCTTCTTGATTTTTAAAATGCATGGCTAGCACAGGGGAAGAAGTAAAAAGAGTGTAGCAATGGCTAGGCTCTTCCTTCCTTCTTCAATGGCTGAGAATTTGTCTTTTACGGGACATGAGACAATAACCTACTTGTGTGTTTGTCCCCTAGGGTTTTAAAATCAGCCAAATTTATAATAAATGCAAGAATATAATACTACAACCATTCAATTAAGAAGTTTTGCAGAAAAAACACTTACATATCATGATGAAATAGCATTGCAAACCCTAGTTGCAAACCTTCCTTCAAGAGAAATGCCAAAAAATGCCAAGAAAAGCCTTCCTTCAACAAGTGCACCTCACTCAAAAGATGAAATACCCAACAAGGGCACAAAAAATCAGATCTCACTAGGAGAGTGAGTTGTGTGTTATGTCAAAATGAGGATAAAACTCCTCAATATATACTGTATCAATGACCTTTAATTAAATTTAGGTCATAAAAATTAGTCGACAAGGCTTTAAACCAAAATCATACTGTTTTTACATTAAATGTTCTTTTAAAACCCTAAATGAGCAAAAGGTGAGACGTCAAGCCCTCCTGAGGGAGACGTTAGGCCTTTTTGGGGCCAGTGCAGCATCCAGAAGCCAAACGTTAGCCCTCCTTGGGATCTTCCAAACTGCCACATGTGCCAACAACCCTGTCCATCTGTCGTATGCTCATGATATTGTCACAAGCCTCCTAGTGACGTCCTGGGTCATCTGGGGCCAATGTTCCACTACAAGTGGGTCAATTCCCTTAGGCCTGGCTCAGCCAAAGCACCCCTGATGGGACGTCCTATGCTTCTCTAGTGAAAAACCTCGGTCAAACACTATCCTATCTCTGCCCCTCTGATGGGGTCTCAACAACCATCTAATGGGCTCTTCATCCCCATGGAGGTCCTAACTAATCATCTCCCCATGTGTACTGCTCCAAATGGTACCTGGTCATCGGGCATGGTCCTGCACATAAAAAACTATGCCCTCCATGGGCTCATTAATCACAGGGATCATAGCAATGTTAATCACATCTCATCATTAATATTATCAAACATATGCATAAAAACCCTGATATGTCATTCAATAGCTCAAAGAATTTACAAAAACCTACAATACAAGGTTGAGAAAAAGGACAAGATACCCTATTGGGCTAGTATCCATAAGGAAAGGAAAGTTTCCAAGGGGTTTCATCGAAGCCATGTATACGAGGTGAAGTGGTTTAAGGGATGTCCAGACATATGGGTAGAGTGAGAGCTAGGGATGCACGATATTACCTATGGGTGCCTTTGTAGAAGGTGAGTTGTACTTGTCATGGATACAATTTTTCCAAGCCCCCTTTTGCCTTTATTGTTTTCTTTATTTTCATTTTCTTCTTCTTTTTCTTTTTATTCAAGGGATAACCAGAGGAAACGACCTTGGTGTTGTGACCAGAGCTGACAGTGTTACCCACAAGTACTTTCACAGCGATGATAAGGCTGGCTTGTAATGAGACCCTGTTTCCCTTGGCCATGCAACCAAAGGTCACTGCCCTGGCATGGTAACTAGATGGTGGCAATGTCATGCTGTTAGGTACCCATGAAAATAATAGGTTGGCTCATGATGAGACCCCCTATCCTCTTGATTAGGTCTTGTTATTTTTTTCTGGGTCCCTCTTGTTTCTTGCGGAGAGGCTTTTTATTACCTTCTCGGGGATCCCTGGGCGAGGCATCTCGAGGTTTCATTTCTAGGATTTTGTATTTTACTAGCTTCTTTTACCTTCTGGGCCTTCAGCCCCTTCTTCCCATGAGATAAGGTGCAACCCCACAAATAGATCATCCTAATTCCCGAACAAGGGGAATGGGACAGATGAGTAGGAGACAAGATGGAAAAATGGTGGTGTGATGGGAGCGGATGATGGCTCTTCAAAAATCCCCCAGTGGTAAACCAAAACCTATGGGTACAAGTTTTCTAGGGCACCTAGTCAATCTCCCCAAGCATGGTCAAGTGGGTCAATGTAAGATCCAAGCGTTCGTAAAAAATAAAAGGAATTAGATACATACATTTAAAGGTTATAATGATCAAAAGTGACACATACCATGATACCTGGACCAATTACCTCATGGAGCAAGAGCCTTCTATGATACAAGACCAAGCTGATGGTGATGGATGTTGTTGCTAATGACAAGACGAATCTAACGAAAGAAGAAAAGGATGGGCCCTCCAGGGCCATGCTCAGGTCAATCCTGCTCTCGGTACTCCATGTCTAGTACCTGTGGGCCTCGAGACATGATCTCCTAGTTATCCCTAGAAATCGAGGATAACAAGACAAAGTGTACCTTGGTATAGTACACTCTTTTCTTGGGGTTTTGGAGTATAAAAAAACATTGTTTAGGGCCTCAAAACCATGCGGCAAAAAGATGACCTTCAAACAATATAAAATGTCGCAGAAATTCACTGGTTTTTTGTTGTTGTAGACAATACAAATGACTTTGCACACACACATTTGAGCTTGTACACCCATATTTAGCATGCGCAACAATACCATAAGGTAGGTCATGCTTCGCACACTTATAACCAGTGTGGATCACTTCTTTTTCACACCAATAACTGGTGCACACTACTTTTGTGTCATGTGCAAATATATACCATGCACAATTTTGGTTCATGCACTACTACCTGTTGCGTGAAATTTTTGTGTTGCGTGCTAATGTTCTCTACGTATTTCACTCTACCCGTTGGACCATGCCAAAGTTTATTATGCCCCCACCATGCACCATTACTTTGCATGCACCATTAACTGAACTGTTGCGCGACAACATATACCCACATTGCACATACACCAACAAAATTCCTCTGTTCTCTATCAATATTCTGCGCACCACGTGCGCCATTATTATGCACACACACGTCGTGTGCGCCACTATTATGCATGTGCCACTCAATCCTCACCGCACAATACTAAATTTAGTGTGCACACCCGCACACCAATATTTTCCATGTATTACCATTTTGCACCGCACAACACCAAATTTAAGTGCGCAAACCCACACACCAATAGTTTTTGTGCATTGCCACTCTGCACCACGAAATGACAAATTTAAGTGCGCTGACCCACACACCAATATTTTATGGGCATTACCACTTTGCACTGCGTAGCTCCAAATTTAAGTGCGCAGACTCGCGCGCCAATATTTTCCGTGCATTACCACTTTGCACCGTGCAACACCAAATTTAAGTGCACAGACTCACACGCCAATATTTTACTTCGTAATATGACTCTTCACCGCACAACGCCAAATTTTACCGCGTGCACTCACATGCCAATTTTTCTGCTTAATGCCACTCTGCATCGCGTAGCACCAGATTGTAGCGTGCGCACCCGAACGCCAATATTTTTCCACATATCATAATATTTTCACTACACATCATGCATTTTTAGTGAGCACACCTACACAGATTCATTTTATGCGCATCAATTCCTCGTGAATTCCGCTACAAAAATCAGGGCTCTTGCCTAACTTTTTCCCAATTTTCACTATAGACTTTATGCAACTATTAAATTTGTTCAATTTCACCCTGATAACATCAATTCAACCTATACAACAATAAATCGCTGTTGGTTGACATTTCTGGATTCCCAAACTCAATTCATGAATTGAGAATTTTAATGAACTAATCTCGCTACGTCTGTCATAGCTTCCCTGTAAATTCAAAATCGACCAATTTTAGGTCGGAATATCTCACTACTTGGCCAAATTTCTCAATTTCCCCATGAATTTAACAACATAAATTGGGGCTTTTTCCCAATTCCACGCAATTGGTTCAAATTTGTTTTTACCATGGACACTTTGTAACTTGCAATTTGGCCACTTTGAAATCAATCCTCAGTGAAATTTCACTTAAATTCAACTTTTTCAGCCCATCCAAGATCAGTGTTGAAAACTGGAGCTCCGATAACATATTGTAACATCCCCATCATCCAATTGGGCTATTCCACATAAACTTTTCGAGTTGTATGCAAATTAAAACATATACACACAAAAACTCTTGTGGAACTTTATATATAAAACTTAAAACAGACAATTACATTATGTAAATACACAGATTCATATAGAAGTAACAGTAAACATATACATGCAGCATAGACAGGAAATACCCATAAACATAAAGATAGGTATAAACCACACATAGTAAAAACCCATAAAAATAAACACATACATAATAATGCAGCATGTAATTTAACAAAAAATGGACACTTATCTTGGTAAAAACATCACCAACTGCGTGAAGACCTTCCACGAACCTCCCAGCCTTAGACCACGCTGCTCATCACTCTCAGCAGTGGGTCACCCCCGAGCTGGGACTAAACTCCACCTAGGTAAATGGGTTCCTAACCAGGCTGATGTATCTCAGACAACATGAAAGACTTCGTCATAGGTGCCAACTCAAACTAATAGCCTACAGTCCCTCATTCCCCACATGCATATCCCACCCCAGGAATTGTTCCCCTTCTCTGCTCAACAGTCCTTCGGCCGCCTCACTTCCTTTTTGGGGCCTTAGCAACATGCTGGAAAAGAAGTCTCAAAGCCATGTAGTTGTAGTTTGGAACCTTCAGGAAATCAATTCCCAACAATTCTCTCACCTAGAGAGAAATTATTCACGGGCCTAAAAACCCCACTCTTCAATATCCCACGGGCTTGACAACCCGCTTCTTCAGTCCAAATCCCAAGATAACCAGGTATAGATATAGGTACGGGTACATGTATGGCTATGGATACGGGTACAAGTACAGTGATAGGAAGTTATGGAGGACAACTGAACGAGTGAGTGAATGATGATGGAATGATAGGAAAATGAAATAAGTCCAAGCTATATGTATGCATGTCCCCAACTTGACACTTGTCATGTTGAGAACCACTTTGGTCCACTTGTCCCCATCCTTAGAACTTAGGATAAAATAATTATCCAAACTTTATACTTTAAGGCATATTAATATAATATTCCTTTTTGGCTTAATCTCCCTAGAATAGCCCATTATCCTTAAATTTTATCCCCCCTTTTCCTAGTTATTGTGGTCGGTCTACACACAATGATGTATTTTAAATTAATGATATGCATAATTACATAAATAAGCTCACTGGCCTTTAGCATCTAGGCTCTTCGGCCTAATTTAACACATAAGCCTCCTAACTTATAATAACTAGCTCACCAGCCTATAAAACACAACATATACACAAAGGCTCCCTAGCCTCAAAATCACGCGCACTTAATTTTGTTGCACGCGGTATCCTAGAATATGAACACTTCATCATTTTAGTGCGTAGTACATGTGTGCACTATACCATGGAAGGTGCATAGAAAAATGATATCAAACAACTCACCAACTTAAGTACATTTTCATTTACATTTACAATTGGGGTTCGGCCTAGGGGTATTACATACCCAGCCACCCAGGCTGGGTCATGCCACTTTATAAAAACAATAATTTCATCTGTATAAATATATATATAAATTAAGTAGACAAACATATTATGAAAATACACAGATTCATGCGGAAATAATAGTAAAAATATACATGTAGCATACATAGGAAAATCCCATAAGCATAAACACATGTATAAATACACAGCATGTAAATTAACACACAATTGATACTTGTCTTTGATATAATACCACCAACTGCATACAAAAATTCCATGATCCTCCCATCCTTAGACCATTCTACTCAGAACTCTCAACAGTGGGTCACCCTCGAGTTGGGAATAAACTCCACCTGGGTAAAGGGATTTCTAACTAGGTTGATACTACACATTCAACAGGAAGGATTTCATCCTAGGAGCCAACTCAAACTAGCAACCTACAACCTCTCATTCTCCACATGCCTGTCCCACCCCAGGAAGTGTGTTCCTTGTCTTCTCAATAGTCCTTCGGCTACTCCACTTTCCTTCCAAGGCTTCAGCAAAAGGTCAGACAAGAAGTCTCAGAGCATTGTAGTTGTAGTTGGGCTCCCTCAGGAAATCACTTCCCCAAAAGCTCTCTCACCTCGAGAGAGTTTCTCATGGGCCTGACAACCTACCTCTTCAATCCACAGCCTAATAGCCCACCTCTTCAATCCCATGGGCCTGACAACCTGTTTCTTCACTCTAGCTCTTAAGTCAACTAGGTACAGGTAATGGTGATGAAAACAACAACGTTTAGTTAAGGCACAGATGATGTCAGCAAAAACATTCGGGGCATGGAACGGGTTATGCTCATCATATAAAGGTACAACATTGGTTCAGGTAGGTACAGGTGTGATGTGCATCCCAGGAAGGTACGTGATAATGCAGATAATAGGAAATATATAGGGTAGTTGAAGGAGTGTGTGCAATATCTAGAGGTAAAGTTGATGGCATAAATGGATGATTGTGTGAATGGCTCAGTGAGTTCCCAAATGGACTAATTTCCCCCAGACGTATTTGCATGTGCCCTTTGTTGGTCTCTAAAGATGTCCTAAAAACAAACTTAGTCTGACATTAATTTATCAACCGAGGATTTGTCTTTCCTTTCAAGATTGTCAACAAAGTCTATGCAGATAGTCGTAGAGGTTTAAATCATGTAGATAGTTCAGTTACAACAAATCTGAGTCTATCTAAATTACTGCAATAATAAATTTCTTCACACATTAACTACAAACTATGAATCTAATAACTCAATCGACATAAATATATTTTGAGAAATAACATACAATGAATCAAAACATCAATCAATTACTGAATTCATTCATCTATCTAAGAAACAACAATTTAGTCTACGAAAACACTTAATGAATCAATCTCTCAATGATTAATTAATCTATTGTAAAGGAACGATGATCTACTGAATAAGAAGGAACAACAAATGTGAATTAAATGAAAGGAACGACAAATGTGAATTTGATGAAAGGAACAACAAATGTGAATTTAAACGAAAGGAACAACAAATGCAAATTTAAATGAAAGGAATTCACAAGCAATAAATTGACAGCAAATGGAAAAGGAAAAACAATCAATAATCTTCAAATGGAACATCTACTCTTCTGCAAATGGAACAACACAACCAATTCATAAAACAATCAACACATTAATGAGTCTATCTTAACTGTTGAAGGGAATATCAAATCATAGAATTATAACATAATTGATAAGATTACAGATGAGACAATAGCTCCTCTCGACTGGGCCCACGGTCTTCAGAAGATACTGCTACGAAAAAATCAGTACGCATAAATGATCAAAACGCTTGAAGCTTTCATTAATTCCATAATTGACAAGTCATTTACAATGAGATTGTTGTACAGAGTCTCAACAATTAAGAGATCTGAATTCTGGTATCTCTCTATCATTCACTATTCTTTATATATTACAATGAGATAAGTAAATTAAGTTATCCTGAGGATCGAGAGATCCTCAAGATTGTTTTTTCTATTTATCAAGATTGCAAGATAAAAAGTCAATCTTCCTTTGAACCGTTTTGTTCCTGATTTCTTCGATCTTCAATGGCCTATGCATATTCATGATATTCTTAATTAATTATCTTTAGTTAACAACAATTGTCCATTTCTACATAAAATCAAAACAATTCAAACGAAAGTTTAGAAAATATCCAATATCATTTAATATTATTTCCTAAGAGCTTTTTAACCATTTTCTTCCCTAATTACTTCAAACTAATAGAAAAGTAAACAAAGCATATATCACAAACCAAAGTAATCAAGGAGAATATTTATACCTTTTTCTCACCCCAACATACCCCCCGGCTTACCCTTTTTCATGTCCTTATGCAAAAAGAGAGTTTATATGCAAAGCAGTGATACTGAAGGGTGTAGAGGTCTCTTCTTTAGGTCTCCATAACCCATGCTTACCTTTAAGCTCTTCAAAATAAGCATCTTCCCTTTTCTTAATTATTTCATAAACACTCTAATAACCCTCTGGAGGATACCAAATAATGGGGGGACTGTACCTGTATCCAATCCAGGAAGGCCCTTCATCCATGATCATTTTGTCATACCTTTCTAATATGAGAGCAGTTGCTTGAAAATTCCTAAAACCAAATGGTTCCCTGTTCTTGAATTCATTTGAAGAGACATTCCATCTTAATTCGGAAGCAGAAAGGGATTCTTCTTTAATTTCTCCAAAATATTGCAGCCCTGAATATACAACATGTCTATAGATGGGAGCTAACGATTCTGCAACCTTCTCCCTCTTCATAAATGCTCTATGTTGTATAATGGTATCAAAGGGTTTAGAAGGCTTCCCTCTGATCCATAAGTCTAGCCCATTTTCTCTTTTCATGAATACCTTATGTGCTTTGGCCCACCAGAGTTGGTTTTTGGCAAAAGACAAAAAGGCATGAAACTAGATATCCTCAGCAAATGGATTGGGGTTCTCATCTTTGTTCTATTCTAGAATGAAATTATGAAGATATAGTTCACACAAAAAGTATTGTACTGCATCCTCTTGTTCTTTAAAGAATGAAACAAAATTAGATATAGTGGTAAATTTATAAGGTGTTCCTACCCTAATATCTTTCACTTTTAATAACAACTAATTTTCTAATAGAAATAGGGCATAATTAGTAGCAGGGGCCTTACAAGATAATACATCAAAATAAATAGAGCAAACAATTTTGATTTTCTCCAAAGCTCCATCAAGCTGACCCTGCACCTTATTTAACTTTTCTTTGTCTCTGTTGATCTCAACAAAAGTTTCATTCTTAGTTTATAACATGGCTCAGAGTTTTCTAACAACTTTATGATTCTCTGTCACTGTCACCATTTCATTTCGACATTGGGTTAGGGTTTGTTGGAATTGTTCCAATTTTTCTTCCAACCTTCTAATAGTGGCATCCTGTTCAGGGGAATGAAATACTTCTTTCTGAAATGATGTTTCTATTGTTGTTGGAGAAACTGTCTGAGTTTCTATTTCAAATGATTCCAAAGGAGCATTAAAATTTGTTTGTGTTTCAACAAAATTAGTGTGAATTTCCCTTCCGGGGAGTGGATTTCTTCCCTGTACTCTAGCCCTCTTAGATTTCTTCTTCTTATGGGATTTTTCAGATTGTTCCATCTGCTTCTTAATTTGTCTAATTGTTTCTTTCAATCTACCAACCTTTTGTTTTAATACCTTTATTTTCTTGACCCTCTTCCTCAATGTCTTGTTTTCATGTTCCAGTTTTCAGATTCTGTTATTTCCTTTTTCTGTTGTTTCTTTCAGTCCAAGGGGAATTTCAAGGTCTTCCCCACCTTGATCAATTGGTAATTGATTCCCTGTATCTTCTGGGTGCTCTTGTTGTTCTAAAGGACTGTTCACCTCAAACTGAGGTTCTAGTTGTTTTGCTACCTTAGGAAATTCCCTCATAAGAGAGGATGGCATCTCCATATCAGGAAGATCACAGGAAGAGTTTGAAGGAGGAGAGTTTGGAGCTTGGGATTATTTTGTCCTGTCTGTATCCTTAGTAAGCGATATTCCTAAATTTCCCAACACTTGGGCCATATCCTATTCATAACTTTCAAAGATATCATCATTTTGTCCTATAGGGATTTCATGTGATGGCTCTTCTCTTTGCACAGTCTCCTGATTGCTTTCACATTATGTTATCTCTTTACCCTTTCTCCTTTTTACAGAGGAGGTTTCAAGAACATAAATTGTTCTCTATCTTTTCCTCTTTTATGTTCCTTCTTGCATGCTCTGATTTTCTACGAACTGAATATGGTTTGTTTCCATTTCAGGTTGGGGGGATGGTATTTTTGTTTGGGCATTATCTCCCTCGGGTTGGGATACCTCAATTCCTTGTGGAGGAATTTCATGGTGAACATCTGGTTTCTCAATTTGCAAGGGTCTGTCGAGCTCAATTAAGTCCCCACCACATTATTTTTGTATTATTTAAGGTCCTGTCTACTATCAATTTTACTAACCCATGATGGCTGATTACATTAGTAGGGTCTTTGGATTTTTAGGTTCTCCCTACTACTTCATGCAACATGTTATTCAAAATGAATGGTAGACTTAACACTAACCGCTGTTTTAATACTGCCATCATCTTGAGGCGGCGAGGTCTCACCACATCGTATCCTTCATCACATGTGATGTATCTATGCACCACTCCCGCTATATACCTACAAGGTTCACTAAGAGCAGTGGGGTTGAGGCCTTTTCCTTTCTTGTCAAATTCCTCCCCTGGTTCTGCAAAAGACTCCACAGCTTCCTTGAGTGTTGTGTATTTACCAGTCCACTGTGTTCCTTTGTTTGGAAGGCTTGTTACCTCAACTATGATAGCATCAATAACTAGTATTTGTATACCTCTAATTACTGAGACTCCCCCTTGTAAATTTTGGAATAATGCTAGCGCGCCATTTATATTGAATCCCCGTAGTATGTTAAAGTATTGCTTCCACCCTAGACGGTGTATAATTTCCCTTGCTTGGTCAGTTACTTGGAGCAATCTAGGCTCACGGTGAATGCTTCATCCACCCATATCTTATGTAAACAAGTCAAGGGAGGCTCATCTATTCCTTAAGAGTATGGGATGGTGTAAGAAGTGTAAGAATGAAAAGTAAAAATGTTCCTTAGACTCCTTATTATGATGTGAAGGAAATTTATCATTCAAGTATATGTATATATATAGGGGAAAGAAATTAATTATGGTGGTTAAGGATTATGAACAATATTAAGATAATTTGGAAAAATCAATCCATAAGCAATTTGATAAGGTATGCTAGAAATTCCTCAAAAAGAAAATGACAAAATTTCATTACCATGATGATTAGAAGTGATGATGTTGAAAATTAGTTAGTGAATTTCATACCCAAAGGCGTAGCCAAATGTATCAGGAGTAGTCATAAAAACAACATGTGTTGTTGGTGAAAAAAAATTCGCTACTTTCAAGGGAAAGGAACAACAACAGGAACAACCAAAAAAAGGAACAACAGTTGTTTATTTCGAATGAACATTGAAAAAAAGGAACAACAATCATGACAAAGGGAACGAAATATATTACGTTCGAATGAAAAAATCTACCCGCAAAGGGAAAAACAATCGCAACAAATGGAATGACAATGGTTACATTTGGATGATCGACACTAGTCGCAAAGGAAACAACAATCGCAACAAAGGGAACAACAATTGTTACGTTTGGATGAACGACACTCCCTGCAAAGGGAACAGCAATCGCAACAAAGGGATCGACAGTTGTTACATTCAGATGAACAAAACTACCCACAAAGGGAAAAACAGTTGCAACAAAGGGAACGACAACTGTTACGTTCAAGGAAGATGATGATGATGTTCAAATTTAACCATCTAATTAAGTAATTGGATACCTCCTGTAGAATTATTTTTCTTAGTAAATCTAGGAATGATTAGTCATCAACCAAATTCATTCTATTTTATGGGTAGGTTTATTCAATGATCGGGAGAATACAATATATTGGATGGTTTACGGTCTCATGCATTCATTTCTATTTACTATAGTTATAGTTGTGCATTCTTTTAGTGCAATCGCCTGACTCTTTGTTGCGAAACATGACATATTCATCTCCTGTATAAAACAAGGTTTATATTCAATGGATTTTTCAAAGTGAAACAAGAGAAATTTGAAGTTTGAATTAGGAACATAAAAGAGTGATAATTATATTTCATTACAGTCATCCTTTCTAGTTTTTGTGTTCTACAAAGCTCTTTATAGTGACTTTCCTAGAAAATAAAAACTTAAAACTCAATCAAATATTTAAATAAAAATATATACAATATGTACAATGATGATAAAAAGAAAACTTTCATGGAGTTGAAGCTTCTGGGTTACCATCCCAACCAACTAAAATATGAACAGTAGGATCATTACTTACTTCTTGGAAAAAATATTATTTTGAAAGCAGTTGTGGTAGAGTTGTAGCCGATGTCCATTTACCAGAAAAGGAAAACCATACTCGTTGATGGTAACTAAAGTGACAATTCCATTATCATGAAATTCCTTGATTTCATATGGTCCCAGCCACCTTGTCTACAACTTCCTAGGAAAATCCTGAAATCTAGAATCATAGAGAAGCACCCAATCATCTTTCTAGAAGGATTTCTTCTTGATATTCTTGTTGTGTTAGCTGGCTCTCTATTGCTAAATAACAACTATACACTGAAGGGAAAACAAGAATGCTTCATATAACTCATTGAGCTATTGTAAGCGCTGAGTGTGTGCTTCTGTAAGATCCAATCCAATTTCCTGGGCCATTATTAGAGTCTTGATCTCAAATTCAATTGGAAAGATAGGATCTTTTCCAAAGAATAGGTGATAAGGAGAGTAGCCAGT
Organism: Picea sitchensis; assembly: GCA_010110895.2. NCBI lineage: Eukaryota > Viridiplantae > Streptophyta > Pinopsida > Pinales > Pinaceae > Picea > Picea sitchensis. The sequence goes on from SNQJ01S0007062.1 coordinate 45,639, forward strand.
AGTGTTACGCCATGTTGTGCAATAGTCTGATAAGTAATTTGGAAGCTCGACTGCCCAATTTTGACGATTTGTTGAGACTGTTTTTGTCAAGATTCCCTCCAAGACTTTATTGGTACTTTCCAGTTGTCTGTTTTAATGTGGGTGGTATGTGGAGGTAACCCTATGTTTAATATGATAATTGCGTGGAGTGGATGAGATTTTATGTGCTTTAAATTACGACCCTCCATCTATGATTAATTCCCTTAGTAATCCATAGCGTACAAATAGTTCAAAGAAAACTTTAGTGACTGCTTCCTCAATTGTGTTTGGCAAGGCCATTTCTTCTACCCACTTGGTCATATAGTCTGTTGCAACTAGTATATAAGACTTTTGGTTTGATTTTGGGTTAAAGGTACCAACAAAATCTAGCGCCCATCTCTCGAAAGGTTCCATCACCACTTGTGGTTGTAGGGGAATTTCATCAGCTTGGCCTAGTTGGCCCATCCTTTGATAGTTGTCATAGGACTGGACATACTTATTTTCATCTTTGAATATTGAGCACCAATAATAGCCTATCTGTAAAACCTTATGCCAAGTTCTGCGGTCTGTAAAATGTCTGCCATAGGGCTCATCGTGACACTCCTTCAAGACATCATGAATTTCATCGTTTTTGATACATATTTGTATCTGAAGATTAGACCTTGTGTGAAAAATATATCCACCAATCCAAGTGAACTGTGCACTGCGCTGAACAATTCATTTCCTTTCTCTTGATGACAGGTGTGCTAGTAATTTCCCAACTGCCAGATAATTCACCACATCAGCGTACCAAGGCCTCTTAATAGTCACATCGAATAAGTGTTTGTCTGGAAATTGGTCTTCAATTGTCAAGGAGTTATCTATTTTGGGTACATGAGACAAGAAATTTGCAACAATATTCTCTCTTCCTGGCCAATCCTTAATGATGATGTTGAACTCCTACAACAACAACAACCATTGAGTAACATGTCCATTAGTAATTGGTTTTTTGGATAAATATATAATAGCATAGTGATCAATATACAAAATTACCAGATAGCTTGTTGTATAGTGGAGAAATTTATTAATAGCATGTATAACGGCTAAAAACAAAATCTGGTTATTGTGTAATTTAATTCGGCGGGAGTAAGATTTTTGCTGATAAAATAAATAGCATAAGGTTTCTTATCTTCTTCCTGTCCAAGGACGGCTCCTATAGCGATATCCGATGCGTCTGAGGAGATGTGAAATGGTAACTTCTAGTTCAGTCCTCTCAACACCGGTGTTGTTGAAACTAACCTTTTAAGCTCTGCAAATGCAACATCACACTTATTAGACCAATGAAATTCCACATTACCAGTTAAAGCATGTAAAGGTGCGACTATTCTTGAAATTTTTTCTATGAATCTGCAATAATATCCTACACAGCCAAGGAAACTATGTACCTCGATCTGTCTACAAGGTGTAGGCAATTCAAGGATTACCTCTATTTTTGTTGGGTCTGCCTTGATTCCATCTGCAAAAACATAGTTTCCTAGTACCACACATTCAGTCATCATCATATGACATTTCTCATGACTCAAACATATCTTAGTACCAATGCATCATTCCAGTACCTTCTCCATATTTCTTAAAGCTTGATCAAAGTCAGTGCCATAAGGGATAAAATCGTCCATATAAACTTCAAGTCCTTCATTAATTAAATCATAAAATATGTTTAAAATAACTCTCTGGAATGTAGTTGGAGCATTACATAATCCAAAGGGAAATACTTGATATGCGAAGGTACCCCAAGGACATGTGAATGTAGTTTTATCCTTGTCTTCCGGAGCAATCCAAATCTGATTATAACCGCTAAAACCATCTAGGAAGGAAAAAAATTGATTCCCTGCTCAAGTATCAAGGACCTGATCAATAAAAGGTAGTGGAAAATGATCCTTTTGGGTATCTTTATTGAATTCTCTGTAGTATACACATATTTTCCATTTACCATTCCTTCTAGGGACGATTACCATTTGGGAGACCCACTAGCTGTCTAAAATAGGATATATGAAATCTACATCCAACATTTTCTATAATTCTTTGACAATGTCCCTCAAATGAGGGTTTAATCTTCGTTGGGGATTTCGGATGGGTCGGGTATCTTTTTCGATATAGATATGATGTGTATATAGTTGGGGATCAATGCCCTTCATGTCGATATACTCCCAAGAAAAATCTTGTTGGTATTTAGAAAGGATCTGAATCAATTTTTGTTGTTGTTGTTGTTCATTCAAATTGGCATTAATATTCAAAAATCTTCCTGGTGTGATTTCAAATATAATGTTGTTATGGGCATCAATAGTGAGAATCTATTGCTCCATGAATTATTTCAAAGGATATCCCTATGCTTCATTATCTAAAACAACTTTTAGCATTTGAAATGTTGGGTTTCCTATAACAGTTGGGTTGTTAATGAAGTTGTTGATCACATCATCTTCTAGTTGGTTTTTGAGCCCAAGATCTTCTTCTAGTGTGAGAGGAGATCATAGGTTTTCTTATGGATATTTAGGTCTTGTAACTACTGACTCATGATAGGTATAATTGGTTTAGCTGGAGGATACAAGATAAAGTTCTTTATAGAACTTACTCGAGCAATTTTCATGTTGCCTATGCGACATCCTATGTATGCATCTATCGTTGCTAGCCATGGTCATTCCAATATTAATGGGTGTCCATCTAGTCTACTTCTTGGGTTGATAACTAGAAAATCAGTTGGGTATTCCCAAGAGTCGACTGAGATTTCTATATCTTGTAAGGTGCCGACTTGTTTAACCACTAATTTATCAACCAATTCTAACATAGTTGAAGTAGGTTCGAAGGAGGTGATACCCATGACATTACAAGTCTCGGTGGTCAGAATATTGATAGCTTCCCCCAAATCCACCAGTGTATTTGGAAAACAACAACCCTGTATCTGAACCATTACCACGAGATTTCCTAGGTTTGTGTATTTAACTGGATCATGTTTGCCTAGAATAAGATCGAACAAATTTCCTACCATGTGGACAGTTGATGGATTCTTAGTTTTCCTCTCGGGCTTATTCTGACATAATTCTTTAATTGTTCTTGTATAAATAAGAATGTCTTATAAAGCCTATAGGAGTGGGATTTTAACACATAGATTTTTAGTTCCCCAACGATATCAAATTTGGGATATACAGTTGGTTTTTCTATCGTTAAACTTTCGGGAAACGAGGGAGGAGAAATTACTTCTTTATTATGATTTTGTTTCTTGATTGTATTTTCCCACTGTTTTGTTTCTTCTATTATGACCACAGTCGATGGTTTCATTGTTGGTTGTCTATCATTCTCATTCTCCTATTCTTTATGAATTTCACTTTCCTTGGGAGAAATTATACACCTTGATCCCAACCGAACTTCATTGCACCCTACAGAGTGTTTTCCACCTTCTAAATTCTCAACAATTTGCACGAGCTGGATTGGTTTGTTATTAGGATTCGGGTTGGGTTGAGCTAGTAATTGAGAGTGTATTTGAGGTCGGGGGTTTTGGGGAAATTGAAGTGGAGCTTGTAAAGTGGGTTGATCTTGAGGAACCATTCCCATAGGTTTATTTGTCAGTCTCATGGGCCGCTGCCAATTTTGAGTCGAATTGGGGGCTTGAGCAGCTGTTGTTAAGTACCTATAACAGATCTGCAAATATACTTCAATAATACCAAAACATAAACCATAAACCATTCACCATAACATGAAAACAAGAAATAGAGAAAACCCTTGAGGTAGGGAAACACCATACAATGGATCCTATTATGGAAGGGATCTTCTCCTATTCACTTGCTTCTTTGAGGGGGCTTCCTCCTAATGAGCTTCAGCTCCAAACACAATATTTCTCTTCATATCCCATTACATTGTTTGAACCCCTTTATATAGTGCTACCATCACCTAAGAACATTCTAGAGGAGGAATCTTCTAGAAGTAGAATCTTCTAAGAATTCCTCTTACATTTATTATATCCAACTACCCATTTATTATATCTAACTGCCATAGTGGGCCTTATTTAATAATATAGTGGACCTAGTCCACCTTACATTGAATGGAATCCACTATTATCACTATGGAACCTATGCCCCCCCCACTACCTCTATATCTACCTTACATTTTATCATCCTTATGAAAGTTTTGTCCTCAACGCTTGATGTACAACCATATACCAGGGTCCCATGGATAATTGTGGACCATAATGTTGAAGAAGACTGGAGAACCAAGGTCCCATGTAGAAAGGAAAGCCACCATGATGAATTAGTCAAACCACCATTGTAAGCCCAGGTCCCATGTCCAAGTGCACATGTGAACTCCACGTGGAATATTTTGGAACCCAATAACCAACTCAAAATGATGCGTCAAAGATTGAAACGTGTCATGTGGATCCAAATAAGAAGATCCATCCACATAGTGGAAAATTGTCATAGAAGAATCTGGAAGGAATAATATCACTGTAGAATATGCAGGATGGACACTGGTAATAATCATTGGCTCTCGATTTGTCACATTGATGATCTCTACAGAAGGAGGATTAGAGTCATCAAATAAAATATGAAAGTGGTTGTCATCCTAGAAATGACAACTATCCATATACCAATCATCACAATCGGCCTAAAAATCATACCAAGCATATATTTCTTGATTATATTTATCCCTGATGTCCACCATAATAAATATCTCATGCATGTTATCCAATGCATCTTGGATACTGCAAATACTATCATTGAGGCCATTTGCAAGGTCATGCAATCTAGCAGCCAATGTGTCATACAATTGGGATTTGAATGCTTCAGTAATTTGTATAATTTATTTAAGGGATTGAGAGGAAATATCCATCTGAGAACCCTGTGAATTCTTCAGTCCTGCATCTGTCATGAAAAAACCCAAAAAATAGAACAATAAGTTACGACAAAAAATCGCGGCTTTTTCTCGAAAAACCCTAAAACAATGTTGAATTTAAAATGCTCATAACTTCACTTCCTGGACTCTGTTTTGGCAGTTTGTTTTTTTGAAATTGGGTAAAATTGTGAGAGGAACTCAGATCTCTAATTTTTTTGGGAAAATTTTGCCTCCATCTGCTACAGAAATAAAAAAAAAATCACGCTGTCGTCTGCGGAAAAAACCCTGAAAATTGTAGATTTTAAAACTTCAATATCTTGACTTCTCGGACTTCGTTTTAGACAATTTGTTTTTTCAAATTGGGTTTTTTTTAGAGGAACTCAGATATACAACATGTTTCTGCAATTTTTTCACATAAATATACCGGAAATTTATGGAATGTCGCGGCCCTCTTTTTTTCTTCTCTGAAAAACAAATCTGCAAAAATAAAAAATATTTGCCCACAATATCTGCCAAAAAAAGTGCTATGATACCACTTGTTATGAACCTAAGAAATGAATACAAAATCACCACAAAGAACATACAAGAAAAATATGCAAAATCTCTTTTATTACTATCAAACCCTTACGGTACGACAACACCATACAATGGATCGTATTATGGAAGGGATCCTCTCCTATTCACTTTCCTCTTCGAGGGGGCATCCTCCTATTGAGCTACCACTCCAAATAAAATATTTCTCTTCATATCCCATTACATTGTTTGAACCCCTTTATATAGTGCTACCATCACCTAAGAACATTCTAGAGGAGTAATCTTCTAGAAGTAGAACCTTCTCAGAAGTCCACTTACATTTATTATATCTAACTACCCATTTATTATATCTAACTATCATAGTGGGCCTTATTTAACAATATAGTGGACCCAGTCCACCTTACATTGAATGGCCTCCACTATTATCACTATGGGCCTTATGCCCCCCCCACTACCTCTCTATCTATCTTACAGTTGTGCTAGTCCACTGTGAAGGATAGGGGTATTGATTAAGGTTGGTTTTCATTGATGTCAACCCTTGAAGAAATCCCCGTAGCACAAAGGTTTGGGTAATGGACTCAATATTGTTTGATGTAAATATGACTCATTATTGTTTTGTCATGGTTGATAAAAAGTAAATATGGATGAACTCCAAAAAGTGGTCCCCTTATGGTGTTGAAAGCCCTCACTGGGAAGGCAGCTTTGTGGAGTAAAAGAGCCCATGCTTAATTGTGGAATAATGATATGAAAGAGAGAGTGGTTTTAGTGAAAATATCCTATGGATAGTGCTTGTCTCATGTCATTTCGGGGTGGTATGTGGAATGTCACATAATTCCTCCGTTAGAGAGTTTATGGCCATGAGAAGTTGGAGACCCCATGTTTGGGTAATGGACCCAAGTTTGTTTGATGGGTAATGGTATGAGTTATGATATATTTTTCATAATGCTATTCTATATGGATAGCTGCATGCCATTCCATTTTGGTGGTATGAGACATCACATAAGTCCCTCACAGTTTGAGAGTTATGGCCTTACAAGTTGGGAGGACCTCATATGTCATCTAGAAGCTTAAAAGGTCAAAGTAATCAAAAGTGGTTTTAGATATTTTTAAAGAGTAAATAATAAAAGTGAAGTGATAGGTGTATTATAATTCAAAGTGAATACAAAATAAATAATTTCAATAATAAATTTAATAGAAATTAGGGGACCCAACCTAAAACCGTCATCCATCCATCCTTCCATCCATCCATCCATTCCGTCCTCCATTCTCATCCATCCCCATTCCATCCCCATTCCATCCATCCATTCCATCCATCCATTCCATTCCATCCTGTCCATTCCATTCCATTCCATCCATCCATCCATCCATCCATTCCATTGCCATCTCCATCCATCCATTTCCATCCATCCTGTCCATCCATCCCGTCCTCCATTCCATCCATCCATCCGTCCATCCATCCTTCATCCATTTCCATTTCCGTCCATTCCATCCATTCCATTTCCATTCCGTCCATCCATCCGGTCCATCCATTCCAGTCCTCCATCCATCCATTCCTTCCATCCGTCCATCCTCCATTCCTTTCCATTCCATCCATCCATCCATTCCATCCATTCCATCCATCCATTCCATCCATTCCATCCATCCATCCATCCATCCATTCATTCATTCCTTCCTCCATTCCGTCCTCCTTGCCTATCCATTCCATTCCATTCCATCCATCCATCCATTCCATCCATCCAGCTCATTCCTTCCTCCGTCCATCCATCCTCCATTCATTTCGTCCATCCATTTCATTCCTTTTCCATTTCAATCCTTTCCTTCCTCGTCCATTCTTCCATCCATTCCATCCATCATCCATTCATCCATCCATCCTTTCTCCGTCCATCCGTCCATCTGTCCATCCTCCGTCCATCCATTCATCCGTCATCCATCCATCCTCCATCCATCCATTCCATTCCATCCATCCATCCATCCTTCCTTCCATCCTCCATCCTTTTCCTCCATCATTCAGTCAGATCAAGTTGAGGTTGATGCATTGTTGATGCATGGTTCATATTATCGGTACAAGTTGTTTGGTACAAGTTTACAACAATATATCTCGTAGTGTTAGTGTGACAGTGGTTCATCATTTTACTTCTACTTCAAGGTGGCGGGGCGGGCAAGGGCCAGTGGTTTTAGCCACCTTAGGTTCTTGGGAAGAACATAGGGGTTGCATCCTCATGCGGTTGTAGCCGGAGAATTGGGGAGTTGGAGCTTCCCTCGGGTTGTGATGCGAAACTAGGGGTTGGAGCCTCCTTCACGGTTTAATTTGGAAAACAAGGAAGTTGGTGCTTCAATAGATATGATTCTTGAAGACATATAAGAAAAAGCGTTACGTGGTTTTCTCAGGTTTGAGTTTCCACATAAAAAACAACGGTGTCGTGTATGTGTATGATTGTTCATTTGTTCATTCTTATTTACTCTTGCAATTATTGTATGATAATGCTTCATTGATATAATACTTGGATTATATGGTTAAAGCGATTAGTGCTCTGTCTTGATTCACCGCCCCTCTTAGTAATCCGACTAAAGGGGTTCTTATTTGAATTCGCAAAATGAGGTAGAGGATATTTATAAGTTAGGCCAAAGTAGAAGTTAACCATGAGTTAGTTTGTCCATGGTGCATTAGGATATTGTTGGGACTTCTAGGTCGGGTTAACAAATGGTTGGCCCTACAATGTGTTTCCAGAATTATGTTGCTGATTATATTGTCGAAGAAACAAAAGAAAAAGGATCTTGTACCATACATGGGGGATGATCCTTCCTTTGGCGGCTATGTTGAGCCATCATATATACCAGTTTTGTTTCCTCTTCTCCTTCTTTAAAGACAACCTTTAATCCTATAAACAATGGACATTGATTTGTTGCATGGTCTTTGGCACAAATAGTGTAGGTCTAAACCATGTCCAAAGGACACTCCCTTGAACCATGTTCCTCTTACCATGGAAAAAATATAATGGCTGTTCTACTTTCACTTTTTATGTTTGACACAGAACATGAATTATGTAGTCAGTTACCCAAATGTCATTTTAAAATTTTCTAAAGATTACCAATTCGCTCGGGTGGAACTCCCATTAGTAATGTTTCTATTTCTAGTGAAGGGGGCTCGTATTCCCGATCACGGTTAATTACTATCATGAGAACTTGATACACAATTGAATGATGTCATCATACATTTCTTGATAAATGTCTCCTTTTCCCATCAAATTTAACGTTTCTACCCATTCATCCTTCATACTTTTTATTAGAGTGGCCTTAAGTACCTCACTGGTAGTGTACCATAAGTTGATATCTACAAGTTATATTGAAACCTTTAAACATATTCTTCTAGTGCTTCATTTTCTTGCTAGGTCATTTTAAAGATTTCAACCTTTAAATCCATGGTTCTATAGTAGTCTTGATATTTTGTAGGGAAGGCTTGTTTCCATTTCATCCCATGAATTTATAGTTCCTCCCCCCAGTTGCATAAACCATTGTAAAGTTTCTCCTTTCAAAGTGGAATAAAATAGCTTTAGTTTCTGGGGTCTGGAGGTATAGTCATAGCCTCTACAGAGGACATCAAACTCGAATAAGAATGTGTCGAGGGTCTGTGAGATTAATCCATTGAAGGGTTGAAGATTATCGCGGTGGAATGGATTTCATTGGGGCATTAGCAATAGGATCAACTATAGGATATTCCAAAGTGGAAGTTTGGGGTCACAGTTGATTTTGTTGTGCCATTTGGTCGAGAAAATGTGCCGATGTCGTCGAGGATTTCTTGGTCTGGGTGTTCTACTCGAGGCGGTTGATTACTTGGTCCCTTAGGATATTTAATCGCACTACCTATGTTTGGGATTTCATGTGTTCCTTCTCCTTCCAAAATCATAGAAGATCCAGGTTCAAGTGGTGGTGGGTTTGCCTCCTTGTTCCTTGGGTATCCCCTTATTCTTTTTTCAAATTACAAGAATTTCCCTCACCTAAAGAAGCTGAAAATTGGAGTATGTGTATTTTGGAAACTCTATTCAGTTCCTTCAATTCAGCTATGAACCTCGACGTGAGCTACAGTTGGTGAAGTTTCTTCTTGAGGGACTTGGGTAGAACCTTTTCGAGGTACAACCGAGGCTTGAGATTCATCTTTTAGGATAATTTCATCTTTAAAAGTGCTCCTTCTAGGGGGCACTTAGAGCATGGATTTTGTATTTTTGGGTATTGGTTTTGGTTCTTTCTTCTTAGTCATACAAAATTCACGCAAAAAGAAATTCAAAAATAAACACCTATATAACCTCTATGCATCAGCGAAAGTAGGTGTTGGCACAAGCATTTTACTTGTTTCTGTGTAGGTTCTTACCTTTCATTTCAATACCTCATCCTTGAGAGACACAACTATGTGCTTTGACATTCTCTGACAACAACACCAAAATGTTTGCCTCTAAAGATGTCCTAAAAAAAACTTTAGTCACGACATTAATTTATCAATCGAGGATTAGTCTTTTCTTTAAAGAATGTCAGAAAAGTCTATGAAGATAGTCATAGAGCTTTAAATCGTGTGAATAGTTCAGTTACATCAAATATGATTATATATAAATTAGTTCAATAATCAAGTTCTTCACACATTAACTACAAACTATGAAACTAATAACTCAATCGACATAAATATATTTTGGTGATAACATACCATGAATCAAAACATCAATAACATACCATGAATCAAAACATCAATCAATTACTAAATTAATTCATCTATATAAGAAACAACAATTTAGTCTATGAAAACACTTAATGAATCAATCTCTCAATGATTAATTAATCTATTGGAAAGGAACAATGATCTAATGAATAATAAGGAACAACAAATGCGAATTAAATGAAAGGAACAACAAATGTGAATTTGATGAAAGGAACAAAAAATGTGAATTTAAATGAAAGGACCAACAAATGTGAATTTAAATGAAAGGAATTCACAAGCGATAAATTGACAGAAAATGGAAAAGTAACAACAATCAATAATATTCAAATGGAACATCTACTCTTCTGCAAATGGAACAACACAACCAATTCATAAAAGAATCAACACATTGACGATTCTATATTAACTATTGAAGGGAAGATCAAGTCACATAATTATAATAGAATTGATAAGATTACAGATGATATAGTAACTCATGTCAACTAGGCCCATTGTTTTCAGAAGATACTGCTACGAAAAACTCTCTACGCAGAAATGATCAAAACACTTGAAGCTTCCATTAATTCCATAATTGATAAGTCATTTGCAATGGAATTGTTGTACAAAGTGTCAATAATTAAGATATTTGAATTCTAATATCTCTCTATTGTTTACTATTCTTTATATATTACAATGAGTTAAGTAAATTAAGCTATCTTGAGGATCGAGAGATCCTCAGGATTGCTTTTAGTATTTATGAAGATTGCAAGATAAAAAGTAAATCTTCCTTTGAACCATTTTGTGCCTAATTTCTTTGATATTCAATGGAATATGCATCTTCATGATCTTCTTAATTATCTTCATTTAACAACAATTGTCCATTTCTGCATAAAATCAAAACAATTCAAACCAAAGTTCAAAAAATATCCAATATTATTTAATATTATTTCCTAAGAGATTTTTAGCCATTTTCTTCCCTAATTACTTCAAACTAATAGAAAACTCAACAAAGAATATATCACAAACAAAAGTAATCAAGGAAATTATTTATACCTTTTTCTCACCCCAACACCCTTGATGACACATGACTCTTAAGGAGCTCATTTCTTTCCACTTGAGATTCACTCTCTTTCCCATAAGAACTTAGGATAAAATAATTATCCTCAGCATAGTCTTTAGGAATTATATTATAATATTCCTTTGGAAATAATCCCTCTAGCTTATCCCCTTTTCTAGGATCTTATCCCCACCCATCCCCTTCCTACTGGATTTTAGATCCCATACTCTTTTATCATGGTTTGTCTACACACATCAATGTATTATATTAATGATATGAGTGTTTAGATATACAAAAATAGGCTCACTGGCCTTTAGCATCTAGGCTCTCCGGCCTACTCATCACATAAGCCTTCTATATTATAATCACCTGGCTCACCAACCTATAAAACATATTCACAATTTAAATTGGGGCTCGGTCTTGTGGTATTACATTCCCCTCCCCTTATTTATCTATTGTCCTCGATGCAATATATATACACATTTATCACCAAATTTTTCAAAAATATTCAAAAAGATGTAGGTATTCTACCCACATAGCATCCTCGTTCTCCCAAGTTGCATCCTCAAGACCGTACCAGGTCCATTGGACCTTTACTAGATCTATGGCTCAATTATGGAGCTGCTTCATCTTTCAATCCAATATGCACACCAGATGCACTTGAAAAGCACCTTCTTGCTCCACCTGAATCACAATCCAATCAATAACATGATTATCATTAGGAAATTACTTTTTGAGCAATGGCACATGGAATACATTATGAATAGACATTGATGTAGGTAATTCAAGCATATATGCTACATGTCCAATCCTCTCTAGGATTTCAAACGACCCATGATAACGAGCTTCCAACTTCGATCAATTTACCAACTTCAGGGAACTTTTGTTGGCCTTCACTTTCAAGAATACATAATCACCCACTTTAAATTCCCTATGAATTTTGTCGTTATCATCATAGATTTTCTTCCTTTCTTGAGAAGCCTTTAAATTATGCTTTATTTTAGATATTTTCTCATCCATTTCCCTAAGTAATTCGAGCCCAACCACTTCTCTATCTGCTAGGTTGTCCCATCTTACAGGTGTGTTTCACCTTCTTCCATAAACTGCCTCAAATGGGCTCATATTTAGAGATGCTTGGTACCCATTGCTATAAGAAAACTCTACCAAGTGTGGGTAGTCTTCCCATTTTTATGTTTTACCCATCACATACATCCTCAGCATATCGTCAATCACTTGATTCACCCTCTCTATTTGTCCATCAAATTATAGATGATAAGTTGTGCTTAAATTCAAATTTGTTCCAAATCCTTTAAATAATCCTTTCCAGAAATTTGATGTAGACTTTGGATCTCTGTCAAACACAATTGTCTTGGGTATACCATGCAATCGATCAATTTCCCTCATATAAATATCAACAATGTTGGTTTCCTTGTGAGTTAGCTTCACTGGAATAAAATGGATAGCTTTAGTAAGCTTGTCCACCACTACCATGATAGAATCTTGTTGCTTCCTTGTTCTAGGAAGTTTGGTGATGAAATCCATAGTTACCACTTCCCATTTCCACTCAGGCATGGGTAATGGTTGCAGCAACCCAGCTAGGTGTCTATGCTCAACCTTGACCTTTTGACACTCCAAATATTTGGTGATGTACTTAGTAACTTATTTCTTCATGCCTGGCCAATTATATTGGCTCTTGACAACTGCAATAGTTTTATGATACCCTAGGTGTCCAACATACAGTACATTATGAATTTCTCTCAATATCATATTTTTCAATTATTTGGAATTTGGAACATAAATTCTACCTCTATCCATGAGAATCCCATCATTTCCCATATTGTAGTCTTCACTTTTTTGCTGCAAAATACCTTGTTGTTATTTCTATGTATTGCAAATATGATTTTGCATCCTCCAAGATTATTTCCTTTAAATATTATTGGTGCATGATAATGGTTGTAGCATGCACCTCATGCAACCTCTTGTTGAGTGCATCATCCACCTTGTTCTCTTTTCCTTTGATGTGCTTTATATCAAAGTCATATTCACTGAGAAATTCCAACCACCTGCTCTACCTAGCATTTAGATTTGGTTGGTCAAATAAATATTTCAGAATATTATGGTCTTTTCTCAGCTCAAACCTTTTCCCCATGAGGTAGTGCCTCCACTTCTTCAAGGCATGCATTATGGCTGCCAACTCCAAATCATGAGTGGAATAATTCCCTTCACGCTCCTTCAAATCCCTTGATTCATAACATACAACATACCCATTTTGACTGAGGACTCCACGAAGTCCTTCTTTACATGCATCTGTGCATACAATTAAGTCTTCATTTGGATCAAGATTCAACAATCCTTAGTATTGGAGCACTGGTTAATAATTTCTTCTAGTGTTGGAAACTCGTTTCACACTCCAATTTCCATAGAAACTTCAATCCCTTCTTTTGTAAGGAAGTGATCGGGTGTGCAATCTTTGAGAATCCTGCAATAAACCTTTTGTAGTAGCCTGCAAGGCCCATGAAGGATATAACTTCTATCACATAATTTGGTGTTGACCATCCTCTAATGGACTCAATCTTTTCACGATCCACTGTTATCCCTTCCTCTGATATGATGTGCCCCAAATAGTGAATTTGGTTCTGATAAAATGAGCACTTTCTCAATTTTTCATACAACTGATGCTCCCTTAATACATGTAGTACCATCCTCAAGTGTTTTTCATGCTCTTCTTCCAAATCAGAATATATAATAATGCCATCCAAAAAGACAATGAAAAACTTATCTAAGTATTCTCTGAAAATACCATTCATTAAACACATGAAGACAACTGGTGCATTTGATAACCCAAATGGCACCACTGTGAACTCATAATTCCCATACCTTGTTATGAAAGTAGTCTTACTAATGTCTTCTTCTTTAATTCTTACCTGATGATAACCTGACCTGAGATAAATCTTGGAGAATATGTTTTCATTCTTCAATTGATCAAAGAGGTCATCGATCCTTGGAAAAGGATACTTATTATTTACAGTTACTTTTTTCAACTCCATGAAGTCAATGAACAGTCTCAATGTTCCATCCTTTCTCTTCACAAATAATATTGGATCACCCGAAGGTGACACACTTGGGTGTATAAACCCCTTCCTCAGAAGATCTTCAAGTTGAATTTGCAACTCCTTTAATTATGGTGTACTCATCCTGTAAGGGGTCTTGGATACTGGAGTTGCTCCATGCATCAAATTTATAGAGAAATCAATATCTCTTTTAGGGGGTAATCCTTGTATTTCTTTAAATACATCCTAAAACTCCTTTAGGACTGCATAATCTTCAATAGTTGACAACTTATCCTTAGGTGTTTCTTCCATATGAGTTGCAAATATTTGAAACCCTTTTCTGTAACATTTCTTTAGTTGCAATGATGAAATTTCTCTAAAAGCTATGGCCCTGGGAATTCCCTGTATTGTCCTTAGGTTCCCTTCTTCATCCCATCAAGTAAATGCTTTCTTATAACATTCTAGGATAGCATGGTTTTGGTCCAACCAATCCATACCAATTAGATACTCATAGGAACCTAAAGGCAATATCTTCAAATATTCCTTGGTGCTCAGTCCATTCATGTCCACTAGGCATGACTTAACCATCTCATTGACTTTTCTTTTGACTCCGGTAGCCAGTTCCACCAACCAATATTTTCCATGATTGCTTCTTGGCAAATTAAGTATTTCCACCATCTTAGGATCTATATAAATATGACTATCCCCTGAATCAATTAAAATAGCAATGGTTTGGTTGTTGATCATACCTTCCACTTCAATCATATGTGACTGAAACTCTGCTTGCTTATTTTCCAGGGCTACATAGATCTCGGGTACATTCCTTCCCATTTCCTCCACTCTTTAAGCTTGTTGTACATTGTAAAAATCTTTCACTTTTTCACTTCTTTGAGGAAGATATCTATACTTATGATCTTCCTTACAACCCCAACATTGAATAGGTGGTTTCCTTGGCCTTTTTCCCGTGTTTAAATTGTTCTGGTCTCTCTAGAAGTTGGTTGTCCCTGAAGACTATTTCTAAAGAATGGTGAATTAGTCCCCTTCTTCCTCTATTCCATCTTTTACTTCTTCTTGTCTTCCCAATATTTTTGGAAAGTTGGATTTCCTTTATGTCGATCATATAGAAATTTATCTCACCTTATGGTCTCCTCCAAAGTTTTAGGATCATCATATTGTATCTTGTCACTGATGAATGATGGAAGCCCACTCAAATACCTTTGAATATTTATTGTCTCATCCTTGATGAAAGAGACATACTTTAGCATTTCTAAAAACTTTCTTTCATACTCATCTATGGTCATACTCTCAAGCTTCAGTTCAAAGAACTCTTTAATTTTCTTGTCATAATATCTCTTAGTCAAGTATTTATTTTCAAAATACTTCTTGAAATCCTTCCAAGTAACATTTTTCTCTTTAATGTGTTGCACTTGCACAAGTTGGTCCCACCAAATGGATTCCTTTCCCTTGAGTTGATAAATAACAATTCTTCATTTTGCATGTAAAGAATAATTACGTAATTGAAAATACTTTCTCATCCCTAGAAGCCATGTCTTTGCATCTTCATCCTCCTTGTGCTCACCTTCAAACATATGAGGTTTGATTGTGTTCATTTCTTCTTGTAGCTCATCCACCCCAGACCTCTTTTTATGCTTTCTGACAAGGGATGGACTTGAGCTACTATGCTCTCTCCTAGTGGAATTCCTTGGGGAGTGATGGTGATGCCTTCTAGCACTTCTTGTTCTTCCTTTCTCATCAGGAGACCTGTGACTTCCTGATTTTCTTGAGTCATTATCCTTATCCATCTTCTTTTCTATTATGTCCAAGTTCTGTATTAAATTTATATTGAAGTCCTCATATTGATCCTTGTCTTTCATAAGCATTTCATTATCATATTTATAGATTTGGACATCCTTTCGCATATTTTTAATGGTCTCTACCAAGTTCATGTTTTCTTCCTTTCCTTCTCCATGTCTATTTGAGTTTATACCTTCATTACCCCTATGTACATCCATCCCTATGACCTCATCTTCCTATATGTACACCCCCTCTGTATCTTCCATCCCTATGACCTCTGTGTTGACCCTGATCTAATCTAGTTGTTGTTAACTCTGCAAAATGTTCAGCTAACAAAACTTTGGTAGATTGATTGATTTAAATACTTCAGGAAATTATGCTCAATTCTGGTTCCATAATACATTAGAATTCTTTGTTCTAATTTTCCTGAAAATTGCCTTCCTAGGTCAATTTTCTGAGTGAGTAGTTATATTATACTTTTCAAGATCTTTCCAATTCCTTCTTCCATGCTCAATTCTGAGTTTTGAGTAGGAAGTTATGAGTATTTGAAAATTTTGCTTCTCAAGAGGTAATCCCTATATAGTTATTCTTCTTCTTCAGAGATGAATTAGCTCTTAGACTCGTGTTAGATCCTCTTTTTAGGAAAATAGGCTTCTGTAATTTCTCTTATTTGCAGGTCCGTACAATTCAGAAATATGTGGGATCCTTCTCTAAGCCATTTCCTTTCATTAAAATAAAAAAATTGGGCACTATTCCCTTTACTTTGGCCAAAATATCATATGACCACAGGATATGACCAAGCACTTAGCTGAAAGGATATTATCTAGAGCTTCCGGACTTTGGGGCTCTGGGACTTTGGGCTTCATACGTTTCACCTTCATCACATTTCATTTCCCCCAAATAATAAATTGGCAAACTTTAGAACAAATGATTCTTTGGAGCTTCGGGGATCTGGTGCTTCGTAACTTCGAGCTTCAAAGGATTTCTCCACACTACCCAAAATTTCCTCCAAATGTCAAATTTCCAAAATTTTGGGGTCTTCTTATCAACTATGCACTAGGGGATGCTACGTGGAAAAAATATGGATATGACACGTGCCCAATCAACGGGTGATACGTGTCAAGTTCTAATTGGCACAATTTGTTTTTGAAAAGAATGAATCATGATGACACATGGAACACATAAAGTGGTTCCACGTCACCCTATGTGACGTCAACAATCCACATCACTCTTACACTCTGTGACTTTGAGACTCCAGGCTTTGGAGGATTCCACACTAGAACACTTTAAAAATATCGAATGCAGAACTGGAAAATCTTTTGAACCACCACTCTCCGAAGATTTACTACTTCGATGCTCCGGGACTTCGTAAATTTTCACCCACAATCCTCCCAAATCCTGAATACGTGATAATCTGTAGACATGTTTTATACACAATGGAAAGTCTTGATTTACTCTAATACTTAGTAGTTTCGGGGCTTCAGGAAACTCTCAACAAACCACTACAAATTTCTCGAACATCAAATTAGCGAATAATCGCTAATATGCGGGCACATGTCCCAAAACACAAATGGTCCATATTTTCTCCTGAGTTCAGGGCTTCACGAGATTTTCTTCCTGGTAGCTTAAGGACTCACTTCTCCCAGAGTAATGAACCTCTGAACTGCCATGAGATCTATGACCCACACTCGCTCACGCGTAAATATGGTAGCCAGGATCTAATCTTCTCCATTGTGCCTCACCTCTTGATCTGTGCTTGATCTAACGGCCCAGATCTGTCCTTGGCCAAATCCGATGGTCAAGTACTCCTCCCAGTGATCTATGGCATAGATTCACTTTGGGACTTCGGAGCTTCAGAGCTTTTACCTCCTTTTTTTCAAAGACTTAAAAATTGTTGAAGCAACGAAGTCCAAATGACTTGAGGGGTTAACCACCACACTCCTTTTCCAAATATGATGGCTCTGAAGGATTTGGTCCCCTCCTGAACAGATCTCACCTATTCACCTTCTCATAAGGATATTCCTCTTCTTTTGGTGACTTGAGAAATCACCTATGCACTCCTTGTGCTTCAAATTCAACCAATCCTAGGTCATAATTTTCCTGAACAAGTATTAAATTATGAAATTTTCACCACTTGGCCAATTTCTTCAAATTTTCCACGAATTTTAACAACATAAATTGGGGTTTTTTCCCAATTCCACACAAGTGACTCAATCAAATTGCTCAGAACATCCAGTCTCAATGTTGGAAACTGGAGCTCTGATACCAAATTCTAACATACCTAGCTTATGACTATTGGGTTATGCCACACAGAAACTCTTGCATAACTGATTATATTGTAACATACCTGGCCACCCATGCTAGGTCATGCCACTTTATAAAAACAATAATTTCATCCATACAAATATATATAAAACTTAAGAAGACAAACATATTATGAAAATACACAAATTCATGTAGAAATAACAGTAAAAATATACATGCAACATACATAGGAAAAACCCATAAAAACAAACACATGTATAAATACATAACATGTAAATTAACACACAATTGATACTTATCTTTGATATAAGACTACCAACTACATGTAGACCTTCCATGATCCTCCCAGCCTTAGACAATGCTGCTCAGAACTCTCAGCAGTGGGTCACCCCCAAGTTAGGACTAAAATTCACCTGAGTAAAGGTATTTCTAACGAGGTCGATACTACACAGTCAATAGGAATGATTTCATCCAAGGATCCAAACCAAACTAACAACCTACATCCTCCCACTCACCACATGCCTGTCCCACCCTAGGAAGTGTGCCCCTTCTCTGTTCAATAGTCTTTTGGCTGCCCCACTTCCCTTCCAGGGCTTCAGCAATAGGTTGGATAGGAAGTCTCAGAGCACTGTAGATGCAGTTGGGATCCCTTATGAAATTACTTCCCCATCAATTCTCTCACCTGGAGAGAGTTTCACATGGGCCTAACAACCCACCTCTTCAATCCACAAGCCTGACAACCCACCTCTTAAATCCCATGGGCCTAAAAACCCGCTTCTTCAATCCAACTCTTAAGTCAACCAAGTGTAGGTAATGGTGATGACAGTAGCAACATTCAATTAAGGCACATATGATGGAAGAAACAAAATTCTGGGCATGGAACAGGTGATGCTCATCACAGAAAGGTACAACACTAGATCAGGTAGGTACAAATGCATTATGCATCCCAGGAAGATACAAGATACTACTGATAACAGGAAATGTATGGGGTAGCTGAAAGAGTGTGTGCATTCTCCAATAGTAAAGTTGATGGCGTGAATGACTGAGTGCGTGAATGGATTAGTGAGTCCCCAAAAGGAATAATTTCCTCCACAATTATTTTCATGCGCCCTTGATGACACATGGCTCTGAAGGATCTCGTTTCTCTCCACTTAGGATCCATTCTCTTTCCCATAAGAACTTAGGATAAAATAATTATCCTCACCATAGTTTTTAGGAATAATATTATAATATTCATTTGGAAATAATCCCTCTATCTTATCCCCTTTCCTAGGATCTTATCCTCCCCTTCCCCTTCCTAGTGGACTTTAGTCCCTCATACTCTTTTATTGTGGTTGGTCTACATGTGACTATGTATTATATTAATTATATGAGTGTTTACATATACAAAAATAGGCTTACTGGCCTTTAGCATCTAGGATATTCGACCTAATAATCACATAAGCCTTCTGGCTTATAATCACCTGGATCACCAGCCTATAAAACATATTTTCAATTTCAATCGGGGCTCGGTCTTGGGGTATTACAAAGGGGGTTAATATCATCTTCTTCTTAAACTTCTCTTGAGGTGACCCAAGTAGCTATCAATTTGCAGTCGTGCAAGACCACCTAAAAGTATCAACAAAACTCCCCCACAAATAGGGGATTCTCCATATTCCTTCTCTCTAGCACACCAATGATCTACGCCCTTTCTTCCAGAATCAACTGCACACCAAAACTGTGTGCACCTATCCCCAAGTCAATCCATGCACTGTCACTGTGTGCCATATCTCCTAGTATGGTATGTGCAATGCCACCTTATGCATAACCTCTTTCTCTTCTCAACATGTTGCCACTCTATGTGCCATCCTTTCTCTGGATCAAAGTAATTCTACTATGTTGGGTGCCAACTTCTCTTCGGATTGGAACCTGATGGTGTTGTGTGAAATATTCATCATGCTCCCATAGGGTACATGCTTCATCACCTAGGCCCTCAATACCACTATTATCACTATCGGTGTCTTCGACTCCAAGCCTCTTCGTAAACATGTTTTTTCCTGTACTCTATGTTGGCACAACATCCTCTCCCACACCACTAGTTAGTGTGATTTTCCTCTTCATTATGGGCCTGACACCTCACTGCACACCCTTGGATAACTCTTCTCCACTCCTTTGCTCAATTTTCCTTCTCATCTTATATATTCTTGTGTATCTCTCGACTCTTTTTCTCCTCTTATCCTCTGATTCCATTCCAATCCTCGCCTCATCTTAAAAAATTCTTAGATCCTCCTCACTAGATCCATCGTCTGGCTCATTTTCCCCACCTTTGCTAAAGACCCCCCAGAGATGAGTTTTTTTTACTTAGCCATCCTATTGAGCTCCATGCACATCATTCTTTTCTCTACCAACGACATTTTGATCCAGAGTGGAATTTATTCTAGCATCTACTTCCTTGGACCTTCTTCAAACTTTATGTTGTTCATGAGATTAAAATTAAGGCTCAAACAAAAATTTCACGCATAAAAAATATAAAGGAATGTATTTAAAAGGTGATTTTTCTTCCATTAGTTATATAATAATTAATCCTCAAATGAAATTAATTACAGAGAAGTACAGAGGCCATAATTTGTTGTCTGAGTCGTTTTATAAAATCAGATGATGTGGGAGAAACTTACAAAACTGTGAAGCAAAATGAGGCATCAATGGAATATGAATCTTACCCTGTTCACAGTGGAAGAAAATAAAGAATTCACCCTTGAAAGGATATGAGATATAATGATCCAAGTAGCTCACAGGTCTTGTATTTACTTATAGTGAATATAGAAGAAAATTTATTTTCTTATCAAATAATCGGTTTAATGTGATTGCAGTAGTAGTAATACTAAATTGCAAACACTCACTTATCAAGGAATAACATAAAGAAAGCTAGAGATATGAAATATAGGAGAAACACATAACTCAAACTTCAAAAAAGTTGGAATCCATGCCTGCACTTGTATTAATACTCACAAAAGGAGAGTTTTCTCTATTACATCTGGCGAGAAGCAGCCTGAAATAAGTCTTTGATTTATATATTTATACAAAATGGTCTCAACCTGAAACGGTCAGACTTCTGATAACCTAAAATGATAAATATTACAATATGTAAACTGAAATGTCCCATAATCATTTACTTTGTCTCTTCTCCTATATGTAGAGACGTTTCTTCTTCATATCCTCCATCTTGGAGACAGCTGGCATCTAATCATGAATCATGCAAATAGTAGGTGTGAGTTTTCTCATTTGTTTCCAAATGTGATAGCTTTCCCGTGTTCGACACATTGGACACATGTGCTTACTAGTTGCACTACTAACCTGGAAGGTTTTGTTGTGTCATTCACCTCAAAAATATACAGCTTCTTTTCTATATGAGGCAACCTATCCTGTATTTTCGTTTCTTCCAAAGATATAGTCTGTAGCTGTAAACTAGGATTTACTATCCACCTGTTTATCTGGATAAGGTCGATTTGTTTCAATTGTTGGATGGTCATACGGGCCTCTTCTATTCTTTTCTTAGCATTAAGTTGATTCTTTTCTATGTCAATCTGCCCCAGGGACTCAGAGATACTATATATTTCAATGTCTAGTAACCCCTTGTCGAGTGAAGGAAATGCTTCCTCACAATCCTTATTTACTTCCCCGGCTAATCTTTTTCTTTCAGCCATATTTGTCTCCTATGTCTTCAGGATTATGTCAGCTCCGGTTTTCTCTGAAAGAGACAATCAAGGGATCTTTTCCATTTCATCCCTTACATCTATTAAAATGGCCTCCTGGAACATAGCTCGAGCTATAGTGGATTCTCTCTCCTTAATGTAAATTTTTTTTAGAGAAAGGTTTGCCACCTGATAACAACTTTGAACAACTTCCACTTTCGTAAAAAGGTTTTGATGGGCTAATTCCAGATTCTCGTGCACCTCCAATGCTTGAGCTTGGAAAGATACTACCTCCACTATTGTAACTTCATCTAAATGTACCTTGGCCTGAAGTTGTTTGATCAATTATTCTTGTTGAGTGGCTAATTCTCTATCAACCTGTGAATTCCTTTGAAACTCCTCAATGCTCTCTTGTAGCTGTTGAATTTGATGCCTCTCGTAAGCTCTCAATTGATCAAAATGCTAGTTCATATTATTTTTTACACTCTGTTCCACAGTCTTTATTTGGTTCTGCAATTGCCTCACTAACAGATTCTTTTGTTTAAGTTGTTTCGCTATATTCCCTACTAAGCATTGATTTTTCATGGAAAAATCCCCTAGTGAGCCTGTCATTTCCATAGCGAAGTCTGCCTCATCTAAGGCTTTCCCATCATACAAAACTTTATTTCTTTTGATAATGGAACCCTCCTTTTGTTGCATTTCTCTTTTAGCTATAGCCCTCCTCTTCTTGCTGAAAAAGAAGTCAAAAGGGGGCATTTATTCAACCGAAATAGGAGTAAGATATTCTATAAATATGACTTTGGCATTTGGGTTCCCCTGACTCGACTGTAAAGGTGTTACCGACTTGATAGGAATACCTATATCGGTGGATGGATGTTTCCCTATTGTGTTAGTAGTCATTTTATCTGGTGTGGATAGTGGTGTTTCCTGTCCCTTTTTTAACAAATCTTCAATTTGAGCTTTAGTTTGATTACCAGGTGAATTTGGTAATGTGGTATTTTCTTTCTGTGTTAAAACATCAATTTTCTCCAAACTCTTCTAAGTGTCTTGTCCACTAGAACTTCTTGTTTCTAAACCATGATTCACAACTTCATGTGTAGATGGAGGTGTCTAGGTTTCTCCCTGTAATACTTTAGGTAAACTATTTCTTTTATGTCTTTGGAAATTGTAGAACTCAGCTAATTTATCTGGAGCTAGAGTTTGGACTCTGCTCAACACCTCTCGGTATGACCTTACTCTCCAGAATATTTCATCCTGTGGGGAATATTCATGATCTTATATCTTTAGATTGTATTGATCTAGGTGGTTTTCCATGATCTTGTGGGGATCATGATTCTTGAACTCAATATCAACCAGCTTATTGTTTTCTAGTGTTGCAGTCTCAACTTTTGAGTGACCGAAATCAAACAATGAGAACATACCAATTTGTAAAGGGAAGGTCGGCCATACCTTTTTCTGCACTGCTTTTAATTATTTTTTTATTCCCCATGTTACATTTTGATAGGCTATCTCTCGACACACCAGCCGATCTGGCAGAAACTTTGGTAAATCCTGTGGGGGTACTGAACACCCAAAAACCCGATGTAGGAGAAATGTTCCTCAATGTACCGGTCCGCTATTTTCCCTAGGTTGGTCATGATCTTGTCTGAAATGTTGGGAGGTGGGAAACCATAGAGAGAAATATGCATCGACATGACCACATAGTTCCAGATTTCGTAAAAGAAATATTTTGCTTTATCCTCCCATAGCTTGGAATGATAGAAATGTATGGGCTCAGTGTTGGTCGGAGTCCATCTCCAGCTCATCAAAGGAAATGGTGTCATAAGAAAAATGGAATCCATAATGTATGTCGACATGTAGAAAGGGCCAGGTTTCCCTTTGGATTTTAATGATTGATATTCAATGATTTCCTTGGCCAAACTGTCCAATAATATCTTGTCCCAATTGAAATAAAAACCCTCTGCAACTTCATGCATGATTGGTACCCATGATAACAGGAAGTGAGAAGAGGTTTCTTTCCCAAAAATTCTACATAGCATCATGGCCACATACATTATATGGGTGTCTAATGATGCAATGGAATATATGTCATGGATGTATTCTCTGAACTTCTCAGGGTGTACCCACCAGTTCTTGATTAAGTCAGGTTAATTCTTTCCACTTAGCATGAACTCTTCTTCATCGAACTCTCTTAAGAAACCGAAATTGTAACTGTATTTGAAAGCCGGGGAAAGTTTTTACATCACCTATATATGTTCCGGTTGAAAAGACCCAACAACAACTTTTTGTGAGTTGTAGATGCTCCTGGTTGAGACGTCAATGTTCTCCAGGGCCTATCCTATCATGTCGTTATATGACATGAGTCTTGGTTGCATGGTTGTTTTATGTATCTCTAGTTAAACTATGCATTTGCACTTCATCACCTGATTTTTCGGTCACCTCATAGCTCGACTCTTCTAGGAAGTTCATCAGCTCGTATTGTAGGATATCAAACACCTGCATCCAGGCTTTCACGGTATCTACATCTCTTGGCGATGTGTCTGAGAGGACATCTGTGTTCTTTCTCATGCTTTCACCAGTCATTTTATCCATTTTCCGCGGAGCCATGATAGTAGTAAGCTTAGAACTGTGCTTCATGTTATAGGGAAATGTGTAAACTTCCTATTCTGTTAAATATTGTTGTTCTATGAAAATGCAAATGGAATTCAAAATTCAATATCTTTTTTCACCTTATGTGTATCAATTTATAAATACCTTTACTGACAATGTATTCACTAACTTTAATGAAAAAGATAGGGGGTGATCTGCGATCTTATTCGAAATACTTTTCGTTGAGCCATAATTAATGTCATTAATATTTGGGGTTTTGCAACCAGGATCTTGGATCAATAAGATTTGAAACTTCCCAAAACACGGTTTAGCAAAAACTCAATTGCGAGATAATCTTGTTTAACCCATTAATTAATTGTGTTTATCATTAAGTGATTTTTGGGTTTTCGGACTTCGGGATTTTTATAGTAGCTCGAAATAAGATTTCCGAAACTTGAAATCATGATGTGATTAATCATTAGCTAATTGTATTTAATCTTTAATTAACCATGCTTAGTGTTTACGGTATTTCCGGAGTTCATATTTTGTGAATCTATAGTGTGATGAATGGTGAATATCTGAACTCCAGATGCGTGAAGCTTACTATTTAACTTTTAATTGGCGTTTAGATTTTAGGTATTTGCAGTTTCATGCATAGGAGAATTAACTTTATTACTTTTTTGACAGGCCATTACCCATAACGATGTGTCAAATCTTATTTGGGGTACACATGTATTGGGACTAGCATCCTTAGAACACTTTTTGGACATCGAGACATTGGAGTTGCTACATGGTGAAACACTCGAAGTGTGAAACTCTGAAGCCCAAAAATCTAAAGCATACTCTAGAGGCTTAACCTTTTTAACAATCAGGAAGCTCAAAAAACTCATGGAAAAAGGGGTCGTTCGATCGACGGGGAAAACTTAATCGACGATGGACCTTATATGCGCATTAAGGCTTAAAATTTTAAAATTTTTCCAACATAGACTCCATATGAGGATCATGTCTCCCTGCGAGGCATGGAAAAATAGTAGACCAAGTGCCTCTATTGGGTTAATGGAGTCATCACTGGGTTTCCAGGAAACACCTTTGAAAAATCATATAGAAAGAAATAAGACTTCAGCCTTGTCTCAGAAAACTTTCAAAAACTTAATCATTCACCCATCTTGAATTTAGGCTATTAATAGTTTCTCTTTTTTTGAAACTAATTTTGGATTTATTTAAGATAATCAAAACAAACTTAACCGATCTATCAGACTCTGGTCGATTTTGTTCACATCAAGGAAAATAAAAATTAACGATTTAGTTTTTGGGAGTCCCTTGTTGGTTTAGGATGTAAATCTTGTCGAAAAGAGAACTAGCTACCAAAGTACATTATATAAATGTATAACAACCTTGTAGATATCATAGACATTGCTTCAATGCCAGTGAGCTTGTTTAGTACCCCAGTGAAGTTATCTACATTTCCCATTGAATTTCCTTTCACCACTTAAATTTGCACTTTGCTGAGATGAGGGAAATCATTTAAATGAATTTCCTTTCATCATCTCTTTTGGACAAGATGGGAGCAATCGAATTTTGAATTTCCTTTCACCATATGTCTTATATTTTAATATTTCTGAAGTGGGGGAAATCAATTTGTATGCATCATACAGGGGATGATATATCTTTATATTTTAGCACCAAAGTTTTATCAACTCACTTTGATTTACTCCGGACTAATCCTCTCCCAACCTTCAAAACACCTTATCCTACAGGGAAGTTCTCACAGGGAGTTTTTATTTTCCAGGGATTTTCCTTGAGCGAAACTAATCATTTTAAATTTGCTAGAAGGGCAAAACATGAAAATAAAATCAAAATGTACAATGGAGATTTGGAATTTGATTATTTCATGAAGTGTTTTAGGTAACGCCCGTTGATAGGGGCGTTAAGGATTTTCCAATCAAGGTTTTCTAATAAGAATGAATTATTTCCCTGAGAAGATACGATACTGAAAGGTCCAAACAAGATGTGATCAAACTTTTCATTCTTTCCTACATCTTATTTTCTAGCATCCCACTTCAAAACTAGGTCATGAGGGAGAAATTACCTATCTTTAGCTTTTTTATCAAATAGGTCTTTCATATTATCTTGATATCTCTGAAGTTTCTCATCCACCTCAGCCATATTTTGATGGACTTCAATTAACTGATTTATTCTTATGGTTCTTCCTTCATGTCTTGACAAAGTTTCATCATGGGCAGAGCAATATTTATGGGGAGGAACAGGTCAGTACCGTACACCATTTGGAAAGGAGACATTATGATTGATTTCTTAGTGATGATTCGATTTTCCCACAAAGTGTATTTCAAGTGAACATGCCAGGCTTTCTTATTTTCAGTCAGCACCTTTTTTATTATGGTGATTAGGCTCTTATTCAATGATTTGGCTAATTCGTTTCCCTGAAGATAGTAGGTTGTGGAATGTCCTAGTACAATGTTATACTTTTGACAAAAACTAACCATCGCCATGGATTTGAAGGCTTGGGCATTATCCACAACCATCTTCCGAGGACAACCGAATCTTGATAAAATGTTTTCCTCTAATAAATTTATCACCAATGAATCTGTATCATTTCATGTTGAAATGGCCTCTACCCATTTAGTGAAATAGTTTGTGGCGATTAAAATCCATTTATGTTGTGCACTACATTGTGGATGGATTTCTCCAATAAAATCCAAACCCCCTTGTTGAAATGGAGCTTTTGTTTTGACTAGAATCAAGGGTAGTGTGGGACGCTTTTGATTTCTTGAGAATAGTTGACAAGAGTTACAGGCTCTGACTTTAGTATTCACGTCAGTAAATAATTTTGGTCAATAGTATCCAAATATCAATATTGTATAGTCCCTTTTCCTCCAGGCATGGTGTCCTTAATAGACCCCTTCATTAAACTCATTTATAACATTCAACATTTCATATTCTATCAGACATCTTTGTAAAAAGCCTAGGGGATCCTTCCAATACAGTTGGTTGTCGATGATGCAATATTTTACCGCGTCCAGCTTCAACTTTCTCACCTTAGAGGGAGTCATATCACTTGGGAACTAAAGAGTTAGTAGGTATGAAACTATGTCGCCATACCGAGAAGAGGAGGAAAATTTTCCTTGAATCTAAGTTGCAGGTGTCTGATCATTGAATTATTCTATATCTGGAAGGTCTTTGTAAGACTGCAGATGATTTATCCTGAGTGCTCTGAAATTTGATTCAGCTAATAGCTTAGCCATGCCTTAACCTTTTATGAGTTTAGTTGGTTTTACCTCAATATCAAATTCCTGAATCTTGGCTAGCCATCGGCCCCTGCTTCCATCACTATCTGGTTGAACGAATATTTCTTTAACAGAGTTGGTTGGTATGTAGGCAATTATTTCGGAATGCATCATGTAAGTCCTGAAATCTTTGAGGGCCTTTACCATAGCGTATGCCTAGTTTTCCAGTATATCATATTTCAACTCGGCATCTCTGAGGCTTTTACTAAAACAATCTATCGGGTGCTCGAAACCTTCATCGTTCTTCTGTAAGAGCACGACTATAATAGTATGTTCGGATGCGAATGAAAAGATCAAGAACTCTTTCATTTAGTCTTGGTTGGATAACAATGGTGCTTCCCCTATTAATTTCTTGATGCATTCAAATAATTCTTTATCTTTGGTTGTCCATTTGACCTCGCTGTCTTTTTTCATCATATTTGTAATCAGTTTAACAATTTCAGCGAAATTTGGAATGAATCTTCTTAAAAAAATTGTTTTTCCTAAAACTGACTAGATTTCCTTTCTGTTTCTAGGAATATTGATTATATCTATAGCTTCAACCCTTTTAGGATCGGTTTTGATTCCTTCTATAGATACTATGTGGACTAATAGTTTACCATCTTGCATTGCAAAATGGTATTTCTTAGGGTTGAGTGATAAACCAAATTTTCTACATTTCCCGAATGTCTGTTTGAGGTGTACCAAGTGCTCTGCATCTGAGTTAGAAAAAATAGTTAAATCATCGAGATAAATAAAAACAAAATTATCTCTCTCACCAACAAAGGCTATGTCCATTGCTTGTTGGAAGGTGGCCCCTGTTTTCATCAGTCCAAATGACATTTTATCATACATGAAAGTACCCCATGGAGTGGTAAACGCGGTTTTTTCTTTGTCATCTTCATGGACTGCAATTTGATTGTAACCTGAAAATCCATGAATCATATACATTATGTTATCCCCAACCACTTTTTCGAAAACGTAATCCATTTTAGGGAGCGAATAATTGTCTTTAAGGGATGATCTGTTTAGGTTTCTGAAATCCACGCAGAGTCTGATTTCACTGTTCTTCTTCTTGACTAGAACTAAGTTGGCTACCCACTCAGAATACCTAAGTGGAATAATAATATTTGTGTCAAGGATATTTTTTACCTCCCTTTCTATTACAAAAAGGAGTATAGGGTTTATCTGTCTGAGTTTCTATCTAAAAGGTTTGATGCCCTTCTTTAAAGGGATTTTATGTTCGATGAAAGTGGTATCGTAAGCTTTCGGTTCTTCATAAGACCAAGCGAAGATATATCTGTATTGTTTGAGCATTTCAGCATGTTTACTTTTTATTTCGGGTGGAAGGTATTTAGATATTTTGACCATTTTAGGGGTTTCCTTAGTGCCTATAGTACAATCTTCGACCTCTTCAGATTGCGATTGCAAGGTAGACTTTATGGGTATATCATCCTAATAAAATAATATTTCTAAAGGGATTAGACCTTTACAGATCCGATTGTTTTTCAGCACCAACATGTGGTGGTCAGTGATCTTATCCTGGAACTTTTGAAGATCTTCCCCTTCCTGCATGATCCAAGTAGGGTCATTCTAACTTTCCTGGTCAATGTGCATTTGAGAAAATTCATCCACCATTTCGAGAAATTGCTTAGTATTCTCATTGTCTTCAAAGACCTGCCAGTGTTGGACATTATTTGGTATTGAAGGCCTGTGCCTCATTTCTATGTGATATTTTATCTTCAGGATGGTAGGTGGCATAAAACTAGTAGCTACTTTCGCTAGAGAATCAACTTGTTGATTTTCTACTCTGGGAATGTCATGAATATTAAAAGAGGAGAAAATGTTTTCTATCAAATCCCAGACACAGTTTCTATATGACCTTAACCTTGGATGTTTGTCTTGATATTGTTTCCTTATCTGTTTTACAATCAGTTTTGCATCGTCGTAGACTATTAGATTTTCAATTTTCAACTTTTGTGCAGCCTCTAATCCTAAGAACAGAGCTTCATACTCACATATGTTATTTGTATAATCAATGTCCCACTGTAATCTCTATGAGAAAGGAATAATGAATTCATCTTCGAGTTCCACAAACAACACTCCAACTCCTCCTCCTTCCCAAGATGAAGCACCATCAAATAACATTTTCCAACCTCCTGTACTATTTACCTTTTTGTTTCTTTTTTCTATTATTTTGTTTTCTTCTTCTGTACAATTTTATTTTGTACATTCATCAAAATTATCATCAATTGATAATATACAGTTTCCTAGATCTTGATCGGCGACATATACCAAGTAATTGTTTGGGTTCTGTGGGTCACTTACAGTATATTCCAACCTTGTCTCTATGTATAAACAGGTGAGATGTCCACCGAAAATTGGGATCCTGGCATAAGTCATGTCCAATTGAATCGATCCTCTAAGTTTGGTGCCCCAAGACCTGGATAACAACATGCCATACTTCGCAAGGACATCAACAACGATTACATCCATAAGACTACTCTTTACAGGAATCTATGCAAGATTAACCACCAAACCTTTAATCATACCAAGACACTTAAATTTTCTCGAATCAAAAGAATAAACATCTTAGTATGGTCTAGTAACCTCGAGACCCAGTTTTTCCATAATAAATTTGGGCATTAAGTTGTGGGAGGCTCCAAAATCCAAGATACAGTTATGGATTAGATGATCATGCACAGTCAATGTAATATAAAAAGGAGCAACAGAATATTTAGAATTTTTGATATGTAGACCAAAGATTATAGTAGGTCTATCATCTTCTAAATTAATAGGATCTACATGACTTTCAACATCCGAGATATTTATCATCTTGGCAATTTTCTTTCTATACATCAAATTGTTTGCTAGTTCAACCAAAGGTACGGGAATTTTGATTTTATTAATTTCATTTTCCATATTGAAAATTCCAATTGTCTTTTCGGATTCTCTAGTTGGCATCTTTGTTTCTCTTTTTAACAGCCTATTAATCTGCATTGCTTTTGTTTCAACTGTTTTTTTTCGGCATCTTGCATTTCAACTGTTTGTTTTTTGGTAGCTTGCATTTCAATGGATGGTTGGACTTCCTCATTCATTTTAGTTCTCAAAAATATCTTTTTCGGTGGAGTGGTTGTAGGATTTTTATCTCTAGGCCTTATATTATATTCCTGTTGAATCTCGACCATTATAGATTTAGTGATTCTTTGATAGTCACACTCTCCCAGATTATTTATACTTTCCTCATTTCCAATCAGTGGTTCTTGATCTAAAGACATTTTGTAATCCTTTTTGGTTAGGTGAGGTTCTTGGTCGTTATCACTAAGGTTTTTTATATCTTCATCTAACCCATCATAGTCTTGCATATCATCATTTTTCATGAAGTTTTATGTTTTAAAAGGGGCTTTGATTTTTTGGTCCTCATTTTTCACTTGTCTCTGCTGGATCTGGGGGTTGGGATTTCTTTTGAAATATCTCTTAGAAAAAGGATCAGGCTTAGCTTGGTATAGTTCCATTCTAGATATTTTGTTGGATAACTCTTTGATTATCTTATCCATGTCATCCATTTTTTCCTTTGCAGACCTCCCAGATCCAGAGGATCCAGCCTCTTCCCTGAAGCGTTTAGATTCTTTGGTTCTTGTCTCAACCTTGGATTTTATTTTACCCGATGCCATCATGTTCGAATCAATTTCAATGGTGTCGTCTTGCATTCTTATGAGGTTAGAAGATCTCCTTTCCCTTAAAAGTAGGGCAAAGTCGAGCTCAAAATCCCCTTTGAAAGTCACTTTAGCTGCGGGTTTAGAGGGTTTAACTTCTACTGGAATATTATGATGGAGTTTATTAAACCTCTAGATGAATTCTAGGACTAACTCAGAATTATTTTTCCTTAGAGCCCCAAATTCCGTCAAATAATACAAGTGATCTTTTTTTTCTCCCCACTACCTTAAGAAAGTGTTTTCTAATGTGTCATAAGACCCTATAGAACCTACTGGGAGCCCTCGAAACCAGATTCTTACTTGTCCTTCAAACTGTTGCACTAAAAATCTCGAGTAAACATCCTCATGCTCAATGTCAAGGATATCAACGAATTGGTCAAAAACGTTTATGTTCTCTATGGTAGTTAAATATCCTTCTTCCGTGAATTTCGATAAGTTCATATAATTTTCTGGTAAATCATGAAGGACAGGGGGATGGGATAAAGGAGCGTATCTGGCCACCACTTTGGCAAAAATCATAGGGGGATGAGGTGGTCCTTGACCACCTCCTCCTCTAGCACCACCTCTAGCTCTAGCATTTCCTCTGGAACCACCTCCAACACTACCTCCTCCAACAACAACCATTTAAAGTCGAGGGGATGAACTTCGAGAGTTAAAGAGAGGGTTTTCGTAAACTTCTAGGGACTGAAGCGGTGACTTTTCAATTTCCTCGGGATGTAGCGAAGGAAAAATTGGAAAATGATCGTTATAAGACGTGAAGTCTAGAAGATGAGGGAATGGGAAATGTGGACTAGCTTCTTCATACTTACAATATGTATAGATAGGTGAACCAACAGGAGATGAATCAGGGTATAAATTGCACTCCTCGAGATTTCAGAGAACAAAAACCTTTGTTTCGGGTGAGGATGGGGTAGAAAGAAAAGTAACGATAGTGGGTATAGAAGAGGATATTTTATTCAGACTGTTATCAGTATCGGACGGGTCAAAATCAATCTTTATTTCGGTTTCTCTAGTTGAGGCCTCCGCAAAAAGTGTTTTTATAAAATTTTATTCAGGAGTTAATCCTTCGACCGAAACCTTAGTATTCACTTAAGTTATTTTGGGTTAGTACTTATTACCTGAATATGAAGCAATAGACTTGAGGTATCCCTTGGGTTTTAACAACTTTTCGAGATCAGATACAGGCATAGTTTGTTGATCATTTGGGTTCTTCCTGGTATTCTTTCGACCGAATGCCAGTTTATCTGTAGTGGATTCGCCAAGTGAAATATAAAAATAGCCTTGATACAATATTCAATATTTTTTCACTATCAAAGATAAAATCTTACCTTGTCGTTTCCCCAGGGAAAAATAACTTTGTTTCTCTGTCCCTAGCAGTGGCGCCAAAAAGATGTTGTTCTTGAGATTAAACTTGAGGCTCAAAGAAAAATGCCAGGCATCAGAAATATAAAGGAATGTTTTTAAAAGGTGTTTTTTCTGCTGTTAGTTATATAATAATTAATCCTCAAATGAAATTAATGACAAAGCAGGATAGAGGCCGTAATTTGTTGTCTGAGTCGATTTATAAAATTAGATGATTTGGGAGAAACTTACAAAACTGTGAAGCAAAATGAGGCATCAATGGAAGATGAATCTTACCATGTTCACAGCAGAAGAAAATAAATAATGCACCCTTGAAAGGATATGAGATACAATGATCCAAGTAGCTCACAAGTATTGTATTTACTTATAGTGAATACAAAGGAAAAAATGTTTTCTTATCAAATAATCGGTTTAATGTGATTGCAGTAGCAGTAGTACTAAATTGCAAACACTCACTTATCAAGGAATAACATAAAGAAAGCTAGAGATATGAAATACAGGAGAAAAATGTAAATCAAACAGCACAAAAGTTGGAATCCCTGTCTGCACTTGTATAACACTCACAAAAGGAGAGTTTTCTCTATTACATCTGGCAAGAAGCAACCTGAAATAAGTCTTTGATTTAGATATTTATACAAAATGGTCTCAACCTGAAACAGTTGGACTTCTCATAAACTAAAATGATAACTATTACAATATGTAAACTGAAAGGTCCCATAATCGTTTACTTTGTTTCTTCACATGCAGGTTGAAACATTTCTTCTTCATATCCTCCATCTTGGACACAGCAGGCATCTGATCATCACTCATGGATATAGTAGGTGCGGGTTGTCTCATTTGTTTCCATATGTGCTATATTTCCCATGTTCAACACACTGGACACATCTGCTTACTAGCTGCACTACTAACCTGGAAGGTTTTGTTGTGTCATTTGCCTAAAAAATATACAACTTATTTTCTATATGAGGAAACCTATCTTGTATTTTCCTTGCTTCCAAAGATATATTCTGTAGTTGTAAACTGGGATTTACTATCCTCCTTTTAATATGTATAAAGTCTATTTGTTTCAATTGTCGGATGGTTTTTTGGGCCTCTTCTATGCTTGTCTTAGAATTAAGTTGATTTTTTGTTATGTCAATCTACCATAGGGCCTCAGAGATACTATCTCTTTCAACATCTAGTAACCCCTTGTTGAGTGAATACAATGCTTCCTCACAAGCCTTATTTACTTCCCTAGATAATATTTTTCTTTCATCCAAATTTGTCTCCCATGTCTTCAGGATTATGTCAGCTCGAGTTTTCTTTGAAAGAGACAATCGAGGGATCTTTTCCCTTTCATCCCCTACAACTATTAAAATGGCCTCCTGGAACGTAGCTAGAGCTACAGTGGCTTCTCTCTCCTTAATGTAAATTTTTTTTAGAGAAAGGTCTACCACCCGATAACATCTTTGAACAACTTCCACTTTCATAAAAAGGTTTTGCTGGGCTAATTCCAGCTTCTCGTGCACCTCCAATTCTTGAGCTTGGAAAGCTGATACCTCCACTACTATAACTTCAGCTAAATGTACCTTGGCCTGAATTTGTTTGATCAATTATGTTAGCACTCTGTAAATTTCCTAGAGGTTGACAACAGAAGAAATCTACCAAAGGTAAATTTATCCAACCACTTTTGAAGCTAGGATCTAGCCCTTCCAACTTCAGAGAGGGATATCTCTATATGATTTAGCTATGTTTCCAATTTTAAATATTAGGATAGGTAAAGAAATAGGTCGGTTTTGTTGTCAAAGTGTTTTTCGAATTGGTTGAGACAGTCCACACATCCATTGGGCTATGGGGTCTGTATTTTAATCAAATATGAGATCCAAACCATAAACGCAAAGGGAAAAATTTCACAGGGTGAGATAATATAATCACTGGATTCTTTAATAGAATAAATGATGAATAGCAGAAAAGATGAGAAAGATAATTTCAACAAAGAAGAAGTTAAGAATTTCTTTATTGAAAACACCTGAAGATAAAACACTAAAATCTTTCAAGTCACAAACAGGGTATACGAGATAAATCCTGCAACGTTCATTACTCTTAAAGATTAGATTTAGAAAAAGTATGATAATAAAGAGAGAATAACATTCAACTTAGAGAGAAAAACATCACCAGTGAATACACGCAAGAATCCTGTAAAAGTGCCTCCTTTTTATTAATGGAAGATCTCTTAAAAAATATTACAGTCTGATAGCGTCAGGGTGTGAAGATCAACAACCCTCAATAATTTGAAAGATGAAGTATTTATAACTCAAATTACAAACGTTCCTTTCATTAATGACCAGGACATGCTAAATCTATTTTTAGCCTAACTAATTTAACAAATTTCCTAAATATAGGAACTGCTTGATGATGTGGTGTAACTGCACACTGATTTCTGGGTGGGCCGTTGATGAAGCTCTGCACGACCTCATCTGACTGGACAAATGACTGGACTGGGATAGCTCATCGGAGATGACTGGGCATGTTGACTTTGAGTAGTCTTCGATACACTTCGTCCATTTCTGTGTACTTGGCGAAGGTAGGCTTGGTGAGGAAAATGTATCGAATCTCATGTTGGATATTGATGTCCCACTGAAGAGCATCTAAAAATGCCTTGCTAGTGATGCTCCNTTCTTGTAGTCTGGGAGTGTCATCAATTTATCATTGATTACCTTCAGACCACGTAGACCTTTCTTCTGTAGAGCCTCTATCTTACTGAAGAATCTATGTACCCCTAGGTCCATGGCCTGAACCTTTTCTTCCAGATGAAGCATTAATCCTCTCTTGGTCAAAACTCTTTTGACCTCAAGAATGGTCTCTGTTCTTTCTTCAATTTTCATCTCTTCCAGCTCTTCCATCTCTTCCCTGGTCTTGGAGTTCAGGAACTTGATGATCTCGTTTGCCTGTGTTGGCATCTCCCCCAATTCTGATCTAATCTTCTCGATGGCCTGTTTGCTCCTCTGGACCAATTCATTCTACTCAAACATGATCTGGATCATGGGCCATATCTTGTTCATGGAATTAGTGGTGTCTGTCCATACACTCTCTTTAACTTCGGCTAAAGTCTTTCCTGCCACTGTTTGCTTCCCGAGTTGCTGTAACTCTTGTTTGAGCTGATCGGTCACCTGCTTTTCCTTGGAGAGGCTAGCTTGAAAGGAATATTTGAGTTCCTGAAGGTTCTCAACCTCCTTTTTAAGCCTGTTGATCTCTGTTTCCTGCAGGTTCATCTTTTCCATAGACTTAGCCAGGTCGGTTGTCTTCTCCTGGTATGTCAATGGTGTTGCAGATGGGGATTTTGTCGTTGATGTTGTGCTCACTCCTGAAATTGGAATAGCACTCAATGGAATGACTTCCATTGGCTTCAATTGCTATTTCTCTTTTAATAGCTTCTCCATCTCAGCTTCCATTTCTTTAAGCTATGCATTTTGCTCCATGAGCAGCTTGAGCATTTCATCTTTCTCTCCTTCTTTCTCTGCTATCTCCTTCGCTTGCGAATCCTCTGTGGGCGGGAGATTTAGTTGTTTCCTCAAGGATGCTATGTCAACATTCTTCTTCTTTATCATTTCCTCAGTTGCTTTCACTTTTTAAGGATCAAAACTGATCTTGAGGACCAGCTCCTTCAAAGTATTGATCCTATTGTCCTTTGCAAAGGACGATATCTTCTCCAACTTGAGTTGTGTTTGAACATTGTTCAGGGACACCTGCAATTTGGACGCAGAAGTAGAAGCATGCGTCAATGTATAGAAGACCATTTCCCCCGTCTGCTTGTGCAGATCCATCTGATCGGCCGGATGCACATCCTTCGTCTGGAATTTGAAGGTGGCCTTCTTGTAGTCAGTGATCACCTTTGGATCTGGTACCTGCACCTGGAGGAATGCCATATGCATTCTACCCTTCTAGGTGTCGAATGTCGATAGCAACCTATGTTGTGCAGTCGACGTCTTCTTCCAGAAATGGGCGCAAGTACTGTTGGTTAGGGTCTGGTTCCTTTTCTTGATCAACTCATACTTTTCGAAAATACTCAGTTTCGGAGACACCTTGCCTGGTTGGGTGGTCAATGGAGCATCTGTAGATTTTTTTGGTAATGTTGATGTTATGCCCTTATGGAGGCTCGAACCGAAGGGTGGAATACCAACTTTGGTCACTGTGGTAGACGGGGCTTCTTTTTCCCCAGTCGGGCCAGGAACTACAGAAGTCTTAGGCCTCTTTGTATGCAGTTGGAATTCTTCGGATGATACTTTAGTGACTGGCGGAGATAAATCCTGCCTAGGCCTCTTCTCTTTCGGGACCTGTGGAGTGGTCGTTTGTGACACAGTGGCTGGGGGATCCTGTTGTTCTACTTTGATCAATGTGTTAGGCTCCCAGGCTGTCTGATTTGTGAACTTGTCAACTTCAGTCCTGAACTCATGAACATATGGGATGTTTTTGTTCTTCACCCTCATCTATGAGATGATCCCACATGGATCATAATTCCATGGGAAACTCATGGAGAACTTCATTTCCCTCAGCATCCTGTCTGCTTCTTCCCCAGCGCCATGATTATTGCAAATGAAGGAGCCAATCTGCCCCTTGATTCTAAGATGCTTCTTTTTCTTCAGTGACACAAAGTGGATATCATCGGAATTTATTATCTACCTAATATATTCCAAAGAAAAAATCTTGACAGGCAGACACTTGGGCAGCTTATACGGTGCCAACTCGCACCCGTATACTCTGATCTTAGTGTAATCCTGGTATAAATACCAATCTCCCATCTTTGTGTTATCCAAGAGGTGCAGGATCCTCTAAACTTCATCGTTTATCCGAGGCTTGGGCCTACCGCTTAGCATACTTACCACAGGGTGGTAGAACTGATCGATGAACTCCTTGAAGCTGAAATCAGTGGAGTTGTGCCTGAGTAAAGAGGTCCATGCTGTCACTGCCTGAGGTCTACCATCTCCATCCATCTTCTGCATGGAGAAGCCAAATTTGTCTGCTTGGAAGAAGACAAACATGTACGCCAGTATGGATGAGTATTGGAACATGCCTTTCGTGGCGAAATTCATGAACTGTTCGTGAATATTGTCTGCCAAGAATGTGCTGAAGTCAAACTGGGTGGTGGGATTTTCATCGGTAGAGAAGATGGATAGAAAACCCATAATGGGTTCATCTACCCACTGATCAGAATAGTATCCTAATAAAGCACAAAGGGATGAGATGACCTGGTTTCCTTTAGTCGAGAACATGGAAGACGGATAAGGGGGATTTGTGGAGGGAAATTGAGCGGATAGGGGAAGGAAAAGATCGAATATTTGAGCTCTTTGGGGAAATGTCATTTTATGGTATAATTCTGTAAGAATTTCCAGGTTGAAGGGTGACGTAGAGTGGGCTCAGGGGATTTGCATCATCTGGTCTATGGATTCGGGCATGATGAGGAAAAGAAAATCTCCAGACGAAGAGAAGACGAATCTTTGCTCTGGAATGTAGTGGGATTGGCACTTGAGTGCGAACTCCGGAAAATGGTGAATTTGAGGAAAGAGGTAAAGGGGTAAATTGGACTCCCAAAGTCCGATTTCATCGCTCTGGTCTAGGAAGAACTCCTTGAGCCACGACTGAAGGTCTGCGAAATCAAAATCTCACTTTTTATCTACGATTAATTTGTCTTTGTCGACCAGTGGGATCCTGTCAAGGTCGACAGGAGGTGGGAGAAATGGATTCTCCTCTCCTTCTGCTTGTTTGTAATTTGGTGCCATTTCTGCAATAGTACCTGCAAGACAAACAACATTAGTGGGGGAGAATGACTGTGGATGAGGAAAACTAACTGTAACAGGGGAGTAAACGGTGTAAAAAATCTTTGGTGCGATGAGTGGTAAATGGTGAGAAAAGGGAGAATGAGGGGTAGTTTTGAGTAAACGGGTGTCCGTTGGGCGCGGGAGACAGGTCAGCTAGATAACGGATAGGTTATCCAGTAATAAATGGCCAGTGGATCATTTGGGAAGTGAGATGGCAAGTGACGGTGACTGAGGGAATACAGACAGGTGACGTGGCGGATATCGATTGGAGGTAAAGGTCATAGTGAGGGGGCTTGCCACGAACGAATGGGGGGGGAAGAACTGACAATAGTTATGAGATGTGACTATTTCTGGAAAGGTGGATGGTGACGTCCAAAGATGATGATGGTAGGTCAGATAGCAGGAGATGATGGGACTTGGGGCCATTAGATCGTTGCCACGTATAAAGAGGGCCCGCCAGAGGAAAGATACCATTCTGGACCGCCCCCCCTAGTTAAAAGCAAATCAGTCGGGGGGGTCCGAAAAACATTTTGAGCCATTGATCTGAGCGCTTGTTTCCTGGCCATAGATCTTTGCACGCTTTTTATCACTCATTCCGGTCCCCCCCCTCCATTAAATGCAGAACGGATGGGGGGGTCCGGAATCCAATGTTGACCATAGATATACGTGTTCGATCCTGGGCCATCCAGATGCACGCGAGTCTTATCAACGATTCCGGACCCTCCCCCCCTCCATTACAGATAGAACGGTCGGGGGGGGGGGGTATAGAAAGATCTGTCCACCGGAGATCTGGGCGCCATGATCAGGACCATTGATATGTTCAAGGAGCATAAGTGGGG
The DNA here is from genome assembly GCA_010110895.2 of Picea sitchensis. Lineage (NCBI taxonomy): Eukaryota > Viridiplantae > Streptophyta > Pinopsida > Pinales > Pinaceae > Picea > Picea sitchensis. The sequence continues at coordinate 85,157 of SNQJ01S0007062.1, forward strand.
AGCAGAAAACACATGTGCCAGGGAAAAACTTAGGATACATGCATTTTATGGGTCTTTCCAAGGTTTTTCAAGTAGACACCACCATGGGGCTTGACCAAACGACCTTTTAAGCACCTTAAACATGGTGCAACATTAATCATCAAACTGGTTCTTATTGAAATGAAGCAACAATGCAACTAACCTATATTCTAACCGAGTTTCCTATGACAATTAACTCAGATTAGATTGTTGGGTTAAGAATTTATTCTACCCTGGAGATATCTGACCAAGATTAGACAGTCTGGCCAAATTTATTCACTAATCTAACCTAGACGCTTTGGCTAAGATTAAACTGTTGAACCAAATTCATTCACTACCCTATCAACATCAATTTAAAAAGAACTTGGACATGCTTGAAAGGTATGGACCAAGTTACTATTATTGCATGGGGCTTATATTGAATTCTTTTATGCCCTCTTTTTTTTCTTTCTTTTCTTTTTCTTTTCTTTTCTTTTCTCTTTTTTCTTTTCTTTTCTTTTTCTTTTTCTTTCTTTTCTTTCTTCTTTTCTTTTTTCAAATTATTTGCAGAATGAAAAATTATTTGTCAACAAAAAATACTAGGGACAGAAAATATCCCAGTCACCAGTTGATCCTATAACTTATAGGGTGATAACAGCGGCTCCACCTGGGGATGGTACTTTCCATGTGAAGTGCCACGAATCCTGGTCCTGGTCATTCTGAGAATTTCTTCCTAGTAGCCTTCGTTGGTTTTATTCTCAAAAATTGGAAAAATAATGGTTAGTGGCTTAGGGCCTTCTCTTCGGGCTTCAACCAACTGACTAATATTCTTCACTCAAAACAATGCAGGCGAAAAAAAAAACACAAAAAAAAGGTATGTACAATGGTGAGTGAAAAATCAACTCTCTACTGAGGTGGCACATAATGTTTCAACAGTCTTCCATTCATAGGTCCTCCTGGAAGATCTGTCCCATCAGTGTTGTTCAGCAAAAAAACGTTGTTTCCCTTGAATGCTTGGATCATGTATGGTCCTCTCCACAAACTGTCAAATTTTCCATGATTTCCCTTGTCTTCATTTCTGGCGTCCCATCTCAGCACCAAATATCCTAGCTCAAAATCATCTTCCTTGGTTCTTTTGTCAAAGATATTCTTGATGTTCTCTTGGATTACCTGAGTCTTGTTGAAATCTTCTTCTCTAGACTGTTGTAAATGGATCATCTGGTTGATCCTTCTCTGTGAGTCATTTGGCTCAGCTTTTACATCTTGAAGCAACTTCATGACAGGGACTCCTAAAGAAGTGGGGAACACTTCTTCTATGCCATAGACCAGCTGGTATGGTGACATACCAATTGACCTTTTGGTGGTCAGTCTGTCAGCCCATAATACGAACACCAACTTGTTATGCCATGATTTCTTGTTTTCCTGCAACGTTTTCTTGATTATGTTTACCAAGGTTTTGTTTGAATATTTTGCCAGCCCATTCCCCTGAGGGTAGTACATTGTGGAATGCCCCAAACCAATGTGATATTGGTTGCATAAATCTATGAGTTTCTTCGACCGAAAAGAAACTGCATTATCGGTTATAATCTTTCTAGGACATCCAAAGCGAGACAAGATATTATTTTCAAGGAATTTGATAATAACAGAGTCAGTGGCTTGCCTTCTTGGTACTGCTTTGATCCATTTGGTAAAATAATCGGTGGCAGTGAGAATCCACCTGTGCTGGCCTGAAGAAGGGGGGTGTATTTCTCCAATGAAGTCCAGTCCCCATTATTGGAAAGGGGATTCAACTGAGATCGGTTTCAGAGGTAGAGGGAGGAGTTCCCTTTTTCCTTCAAATAGTTGACATTGAAGACATGTGGTCACTTTATGATGTACATCGGCGAACAGGGTGGGCCAATAGAATCCAGCTCTGAGTATTTTGTTGGTTGTGACCTTCCAGTTCAGATGGCCACCACATTCTCCTGCATGAAATTCTTGTAACACATTGTCAACTTCATCTTTCAATAAACAATTTAATAGAATACCTCCGGGATCTTTCCAATACAAATTGCCTTCTAGAATACAAAATTTTAAGGCTTTCAACTTTAAAAATCTATCTTTAGTCTTAGTCAAACCGGGGGGAGCTTGTAAATTTTGCAAAACGAATATAAGGTCTACGTACCATGGAGAGTTGAGAAATACCTCTCTCACACTTGGAGTCGCCATCTCTCCCTGCTCATCTGCTGCAGCTAAAAAATTAATGTCAAGAGCATGGAAATTTAATTCAGCCATTAATTTTGCAAGGCCTTGACCCTTGATTAGTTTTGTAGGCTTAATCTCTATATCATATTCTAAAATGACAGCAATCCATTTTCCCCTTCTTCCATCCGGGTTGTCCTGGGTCAAAATGTCTTTTACTACCGCATTCAGAACATAAGCAATGGTATGAGAATGGAGAATGTAGACCCTGAAATCTTTTATAGCTTTCACCAAGGCAAAAGCTTGTTTCTCCATTATCTTGTAATTCATAGCAGCGTCTCTTAACTCTTTACTAAAGAAAGCTATGGGTTGTTCATACCCTTCACTGTTATTTTGTAATAATACCGCTGCTATAGTATGTTCGAAAGCGAAAGAAAAAAGATAGAAATCCTTGGTAAAATCAGGACTAATTAAGACAGGGGCCTCTGTGAGTGCTCGTTTGACTTGTTCGAAAGACTGTCTGGACTCAGAGTCCCATTTTATTTTCCTATCCTTTTTTAGCATATTTGTAATGTTTCTAAGGAGCTCGGCTAGATTGGGAATAAATCTTCGTAGAAAGTTTATTCTCTTGATAAAGGACTGTAATTCTTTAAGGTTTCTTGGGTGTTCTAACTTTTGTATGGCCTCGATTCTGCTGGGGTCTATTTTGATTCCGTCCTTGGAGATGATGTGTCCTAGCAGTTTGCCTTCCTCTAGCCTGAAAAGGATTTTCTTAGGATTTAAAGAAATCCCAAACCTTCTACATTTCTCGAAGACTCGCCTAAGGTGTCGCAGGTGTTCGTCATCAGATCAGGAAAACACAGTTACATCATCCAAATAGATGACAATAAACTTACCCAATTCTTCCACAAAGGCGATATCCATCGCTCTCTAGAAAGTGGCTCCAGCGTTCATCAAACCAAAAGGCATTTTCACATACATGAAAGTGCCCCATGGTGTGGTGAAAGCAGTTTTGTCTTGGTCATGTGGGTGGACGAGGACCTAATTGTAACCCGAGAAATTGTCCAGCAAAGATATTCGAGTGGATCCGACTACCCTTTGAAGGATGCAGTCCATTTTTGGCAAGGAGTAATTATCCTTCAGGGAGACCTTATTCAGATTTTGGAAATCTATGCAAAGTCTGATTTCCCCAGATTTCTTACGTGTAGGGACCAAATTAGACACCCATTTGGAAAAACGCAACGGGACTATGATTTTGGCATCGTACATTTTTTTTATTTCCTTTTCTATCAGAGGGAGCAACTTGGGATTTATCCTCCTAAGTTTCTGTCTGAACGGTTTTTGGTCTTCTTTTATTGGAATCCTATGTTGTATGATGTTGGTATCATAAGATTTCAAATCCTCATAACCCCATGCAAAGACATCCGAATATTCTTTGAATAGCTCAATGTATTTGAGTTTTTGCTCAGGGGGTAATGATTTAGACAATTTGACTATCCTGGGTTTCTCTTCGGTCCCTATATTACAGTCTTCTACCTCTTGTCCATTGGCTTCAATTTTTGGTTTTTTGGCTACATCGTTAAAATCAAACAAGTCCTCTAAAGGAACTAGACCCCTAGGCAAAACATTTCTTTTCAAATGTAAAACATCGGCCTCCATCTCATCATCGCCTAATTCTCATGAATCTACACTATTTACACTATCAATTTCAAAATCTGATCTATTTACATTTTCATCTTCGTTCTCTAAATCTATATTTTTACATTAAAAATCGTTTTTACACTGCAGAAAGTCTTCGATTTGATCATCATTACCAAACACTTGCCAATACCTGATATTATCGAGAATGGTTGGTCTGCATTTTACCTCCACCGTGTACGGGCGAGTCGAGCGGAAAGGAATCTTACATGTGGTTGCTGACGTAGCCAATCCGTCCGCAAGAATGTTTTGTCCCCTTGGCATTACCTAAAAGTCAACTTCAGTGAAACATCTAAGGGCATCAAGAATGACATTCCTATAAGCTCTAAGATGTGGGTGTTTCACAGCGTACTCACCTTTGATTTGCTTGATTATCAACTCAAAGTCACCTCTTACCATAATCTGTTTAGCACCAACTCTTTTCAAAAGCTTCAGACCAAGCATCAAGGCTTCATACTCGGCAATATTGTTAGCGCATTGGAAATTTAATTTGTAAGAATGGTTTTATGAATACCTGTTTCTGTGATTATGCAGCCAGACTCCTGCTACAACTCCTTCTTTGCTCACTGCTCCATCAAAATCCATACTCCAGAAATCTTCCGGTAATTCTTCAGTTATCACATTTTTCATTCTTGCTACCTCAATGATTTCTTGGCCTTCGTCCGGACTAGATGTATCTTCTCCCAGCTGAGTATCTTGTTCTCCTATGTCACCATCATTGTAAAAAATAAAAGAATCCAAGTCATAATGTGTGGAGTAAAGAGGATAGTTATGCGGTTTTTCTTGGCTACTGACCATGTATTTCATCAATGTTTCTCTGTATATCCTTCTTTGTTGCCCGAAAACTGGGATAGTGGCATACGACATGTCTAGCTGCAGTGTACCTCTCAACTTAGCCACCTAAGACCAGGATAGCAACATTCCATACTTTGGGGGAATGTCTGCAACCACCACATCCATGACCATGCTCTTTGCAGGAATCTAAACCAAGGTGATGCATAGGTCCTTGATCAAACCAATACACCTAACTTTACTGGAGTCGAATGAGTGTAAATCCTTGTAAGGTCTGGTGACCTCCAGTCCAAGTTTCTCCATCACTTCTTTAGGCATCAGATTGTGGGAAGCACCCGAATCTAGCATAGCGTTATGCAATATCAGGTCATGTATATTTAGATTGATGTAAAAAGGAGTGACATCACCATTATCATCTCAACCATCTACTTCAGGTCCGAACAGAAGTTCAGGTTGATCATCAATAAGGTTCACAGTATCTGAATGATTTGTTGATCCAATGGTTAAGGCCTTCGTGCCTATGTCAGGTTCAATGGTCAGTGCTTTAATTACCTGTGAATGATAAACATCTTTGTTCATCAACTTGGAAACTGGAATGGGAATTTTTACTTTGGCTAATTCCCCCTCAAGGATGAAAGGTGTAGGAGCTCTGCCTTGGCTCATCAATTCTATTTTGTCCACCAAAATCTTCTGGCCGGAAGTACTTGGTGGATTAATAGGTGAAACCTTGGGCTGTGATGATCTTTTCAGAATAGTAAGGTTTTTCTTCGCGGGAACTTCGGTAGTACTCTTTTCTGGAATCTTCTCAGCAGATGGCTCAAAGACCTTCTTGGTTTCGATTACCTTCTTCGTTTCAATCGTTGTTTTTGGGGAACTCCCTTCTATCTATTTACTCCGCAGATTATACTATCGGTGTACCTCCAAAATGGCATTTTCGAAAGCCTGTTGTTCTGCATCTTCAGCTTCTTCGCTTACTTTTGTTTGATTGAGAAGAAAAAGTTCTTGCTCTTCTTGGGTAAGGAAAATAGCTTCGTTATCCTGAATGCCCATGAGATTTATGTGAGTATCCTCTAGTTCCTCAATCACTTCCTCCCCTTCATCAACATAATTTTCTTGTAGGGGAGGTCTGATCTACTGATCTGGACCTCTCTGCTCTCTTTGATCCCTAGGATCTCTCTCTCTGACTTGAGGAGGGTTTCTCCTGAAGTTAGGATTCCGAACCTGAGGAGCTGGTGGGTTGTCTTTTGGAGGATTTCTTTCAGACACAGTAAGTCTTTCCATCATTCTTTCCATTGCTCTGGGCAAAGAATCCAATTTGGAATCTGAGGTTGACGTGGAAGGTTCTTATTTAATTGTGACTCTCCTCTCTAACCTCTGACGTGCCCTTTTTGCCAACAAATTGGCCTCCACACTTATAGCACTTTTCTGCATGTCTTCCAGGGTGG